>JAXIVJ010015375.1:7500-30000 GCA_036785665.1 Chirona hameri | reverse complement strand
GAGATGACGGCGCGGCTAGACACTGCGATGGAGGTGACTTGGTACCGGCACGGTGGCCTGCTCAGGTACATGGTGCGCCAGCTGCTTTGACCACGCCCCGCGGCACTCAGGTGACACGTCACGGGACTCGTCAGGCGCCGCTATGATGCCGCTGTGACGGCGTGTGACGCCGAGAGACGTCGCCGTGATGCTGGGTGATGCCAGGGGACGGCAGGTGACGGCAGGTGACGCGACGTCACCATGTCACGTTAGCTGGGAACAGGCTGTCTGATACGACCTACGGCAGCCGCGGCGGTGGTGTCTGCCGTCTTCTGCCAGGCCGGTGGCGGGCCATGTTACCGTGGCAGACGCGGCGCCCGTAAGCCCCAATCATCACCGGTGGCGCCGGTAGTGGACAGTAACAGACCGATAGGACATCCGCGGAGGCTAGGCGCCCTCTCATGGCTCAGGAACCGAGGGAGGGGAGTTTGGCGGCCATTGGGTCAGGACAAGGAGGTGTGATCCCTGCAACAGTGGGTCAGGACAGGACAGGACAGGGAGGTGTGATCCCTGCAACAGTGGATCAGGACAGGACAGGGAGGTGTGATCCCTGCAAAGTGGGACAGGACAGGACAGGGAGGTGTGATCCCTGCAGCAGTGGGTCAGGACAGGACAGGACAGGGAGGTGTGATCCCTGCAACAGTGGGTCAGGACAGGACAGGACAGGGAGGTGTGCTCCCTGCAACAGTGGGTCAGGACAGGACAGGGAGGTGTGATCCCTGCAACAGTGGGACAGGACAGGAGAGGGAGGTGTGATCCCTGCAACAGTGGGTCAGGACAGGACAGGACAGGGAGGTGTGATCCCTGCAACGGTGGGTCAGTGCAGGGATGTGTGATCCCTGTAACAGTGGGACAGGACAGGACAGAGAGGTGTGATCCCTGCAACAGTGGGTCAGGACAGGACAAGGTGTGATCCCTGTAGCAGTGGGCCAGGACAGGCCAGGGAGGTGTGATCCCTGCAACATTGGGTCAGGACGGGACAGGCCAGGGAGGTTTGATCCCTGCAGCAGTACTTGACAACAGGACAGGGCTGGAAGATATTATCCCTGTAACAGTGGGCCAGTGCTGGTTCGCTGCAGTTAACAATCCGTGCATGGGCAGGAGGACAGTATGACTGACAGGGACCAGGAGGTCAGCGGTCAACCTGGTGACGGGGACCAGGAGGTCAGCGGTCAACCTGGTGACGGGGACCAGGAGGTCAGCGGTCAACCTGGTGACGGGGACCAGGTCAGCGGTCAACCTGGTGACGGGGACCAGGAGGTCAGCGATCAACCTGGTGACGGGGACCAGGAGGTCAGCGGTCAACCTGGTGACGGGGACCAGGAGAACAGCGGTCAACCTGGTGACGGGGACCAGGAGGTCAGCGGTCAACCTGGTACACGGGGACCAGGAGGACAGCGGTCAACCTGGTGACGGGGACCAGGAGGTCAGCGGTCAACCTGGTGACGGGGACCAGGAGGTCAGCGGTCAACCTGGTCCATCAGACCAGCATCAGGACGTGCGTGTGTCTGTGCGTCTGCATGCGTGCGTGCGAGCGAGCGAGCGAGCTGCTGGACCAGAGATTGCCCCTGGACCAAGGACTGGACCGGTTTGTCGCCTTTGTACAGAACATGTGAGCAAAGCTTGACCCGATATACCCTGTCCTACGTTATGTCGCCCGATATACCCTGTCCTATGTTATGTCGCCCGATATACCCTGTCCTACGTTATGTCGCCCGATATACCCTGTCCTACGTTATGCCACCCGATATACCCTGTCCTACGTTATGCCGCCCGATATACCCTGTCCTACGTTATGTCGCCCGATATACCCTGTCCTACGTTATGTCGCCCGATATACCCTGTCCTACGTTATGTCGCCCGATATACCCTGTCCTACGTTATGTCGCCCGATATACCCTGTCCTACGTTATGTCGCCCGATATACCCTGTCCTACGTTATGTCGCCCGATATACCCTGTCCTACGTTATGTCGCCCCATATACCCTGTCCTACGTTATGTCGCCCGATATACCCTGTCCTACGTTATGTCGCCCGATATACCCTGTCCTACGTTATGTCGCCCGATATACCCTGTCCTACGTTATGTCGCCCGATATACCCTGTCCCGAGTTATGCCGCCCGATATACCCTGCCCTACGTTATGCCGCCCGATATACCCTGTTCTACGTTATGCCGCCCGATATACCCTGTCCTACGTTATGTCGCCCGATATACCCTGTCCTACGTTATGTCGCCCGATATACCCTGTCCTACGTTATGCCGCCCGATATACCCTGTCCTACGTTATGCCGCCCGATATACCCTGTCCTACGTTATGTCGCCCGATGTACCCTGTCCTACGTTATGTCGCCCGATATACCCTGCCCTACGTTATGCCACCCGATATACCCTGTCCTACGTTATGTCGCCCGATATACCCTGTCCTACGTTATGCCACCCGATATACCCTGTCCTACGTTATGTCGCCCGATATACCCTGTCCTACGTTATGTCGCCCGATATACCCTGTCCTACGTTATGCCGCCCGATATACCCTGTCCTACGTTATGTCGCCCGATATACCCTGTCCTACGTTATGCCACCCGATATACCCTGTCCTACGTTATGCCGCCCGATATACCCTGTCCTACGTTATGTCGCCCGATATACCCTGTCCTACGTTATGTCGCCCGATATACCCTGTCCTACGTTATGTCGCCCGATATACCCTGTCCTACGTTATGCCGCCCGATATACCCTGTCCTACGTTATGTCGCCCGATATACCCTGTCCTACGTTATGTCGCCCGATATACCCTGTCCTACGTTATGTCGCCCGATATACCCTGTCCTACGTTATGTCGCCCGATATACCCTGTCCTACGTTATGCCACCCGATATACCCTGTCCTACGTTATGCCACCCGATATACCCTGTCCTACGTTATGTCGCCCGATATACCCTGTCCTACGTTATGCCACCCGATATACCCTGTCCTACGTTATGCCACCCGATATACCCTGTCCTACGTTATGTCGCCCGATATACCCTGTCCTACGTTATGTCGCCCGATATACCCTGTCCTACGTTATGTCGCCCGATATACCCTGTCCTACGTTATGCCACCCGATATACCCTGTCCTACGTTATGTCGCCCGATATACCCTGTCCTACGTTATGTCGCCCGATATACCCTGTCCTACGTTATGCCACCCGATATACCCTGTCCTACGTTATGTCGCCCGATATACCCTGTCCTACGTTATGTCGCCCGATATACCCTGTCCTACGTTATGCCGCCCGATATACCCTGTCTGCAGGTCGCGACCCGCAACTCTTCCGTATTGTTACGTTTTCGACCGGTGTCTTTACGGCACTATTTTATTTGCTTGGTGCCTGTCGGTCTATTGTGAGCGTTCAAAGAACGTTCCTGTGTGTGCGACTGTATGTTTTAGGAAGTGAGTAAGTGTTTGGGTGGGGAGTGTTGTTGTTGTTGTTGTGTCTTCTCGGGTCGGCCCTACGGCCGACCGTAGCCCAAGGGCTCTCGGTGACCCAGGTAGCCCCGGGCCAAGGCCGCCACGGCCCCGCCGTCTCGCTGGGTGGGGAGTCGATGACTGTATAGTGACGTGTGTGTGTTTGCGTGTTTGAAATGTTGGTAATAGTGTTCACGACAGCGGGCCAGATTCGCGGGCGAAATGGCCCGTCTCGGTACGGGCACATGTCTACCATTAGGTGTGCGAGCCTGCAGCGTTGCTTTGTCTGTGTGTGGTAGAATACACGGTGACTGAACCACGCCGGGTTTTCGACGGCGTTCTGCCTCTGCGGATT
This sequence comes from Chirona hameri, assembly GCA_036785665.1. Taxonomy (NCBI): domain Eukaryota; kingdom Metazoa; phylum Arthropoda; class Thecostraca; order Balanomorpha; family Balanidae; genus Chirona; species Chirona hameri. Next base: position 26,152 of record JAXIVJ010015375.1, on the reverse strand, counting down.
GACAGTCGGCTGAATACTGACACCGTTTAGCTGCAGCGTAAAATGCCGTTATTGGTTATTGAGTCTGTTCGTAGTGCTCTGAACTGTGAAGCTCATTAAGGCACCTCACGCCAAGTGGAAACGGACAGGACACATGTATCGCTAACGCTCATTAAGGCACCTCACGCCAAGTGGAAACGGACAGGACACATGTATCGCTAACGCTCATTAAGGCACCTCACGCCAAGTGGAAACGGACAGGACACATGTATCGCTAACGCTCATTAAGGCACCTCACGCCAAGTGGAAACGGACAGGACACATGTATCGCTAACGCTGCCCTGTTCCATGCACCGCCTGGCTGGGTTTTGAGTAGCCCTACTCCACAGACCCTGGAGTTCTCAACGCCACCGCTTCTCTTCTGCTCCTAAAGACCCTACTGCACTGACCGCCGTTCACCAAGTGTCAACTAGACGACCAACGCTACCGACGCATGTGCTGAGAACATTCTCATGTCACACGGAGAGTCGAGACATTCTGCCGTGTTCTCATCAAGTGTCAACTAGACAACCAACGCTACCGACGCATGTGCTGAGACCATTCTCATGTCACACGGAGAGTCGAGACATTCTGCCGTGTTCTCATCAAGTGTCAACTAGACAACCAACGCTACCGACGCATGTGCTGAGACCATTCTCATGTCACACGGAGAGTCGAGACATTCTGCCGTGTTCTGAGCTCCCAGTCGTGCTGAATACCGCCACGTGGAAGACGGCAGCGCGGGCTGAATACCGCCACGTGGAGGACGGCAGCGCGGGCTGAATACCGCCACGTGGTGGACGCAGCGCGGGCTGAATACCGCCACGTGGTGGACGCAGCGCGGGCTGAATACCGCCACGTGGAGGACGGCAGCACGGGCTGAATACCGCCACGTGGAGGACGGCAGCACGGGCTGAATACCGCCACGTGGAGGACGGCAGCGCGGGCTGAATACCGCCACGTGGAGGACGGCAGCACGGGCTGAATACCGCCACGTGGAGGACGGCAGCACGTGCTGAATACCGCCACGTGGAGGACGGCAGCACGGGCTGAATACCGCCACGTGGAGGACGGCAGCACGTGCTGAATACCGCCACGTGGAGGACGGCAGCACGGGCTGAATACCGCCACGTGGTGGACGCAGCGCGGGCTGAATACCGCCACGTGGAGGATGGCAGCACGGGTTGAATACCGCCACGTGGAGGACGGCAGTGCGGGCTGAATACCGCCACGTGGAGGACGGCAGCGCAGGCTGAATACCGCCACGTGGAGAACGGAAGCGCGGGCTGAATACCGCCACGTGGAGGGCGGCAGCGCGGGAGGCACCGTTGGCCACGTGGTGGACGCTGTTTGAGCGGGGGACTCTATAACAAACACTTGAGTTTGAACCTGTGTTTGTAGAAGGGCCACTCCGCCGGCAGGGCAAACACAGCGTTTGGCCATGGCCGATGCCGATATGATATGGAACGCCAACGATGGCGGCTCGAAGCCCGCTTCACCGGCTCGAGCCCCTCCCGATGCCGGCTCGACACTGGCTCTGTATACGCTATTGAGGCTGGGATCAGAGACAGAATGAACGCCGATGTACTCGATAGGATACTCTGCGAGATTCTCCGATGATGGTCGTCCGGTCCGCCATGTGGCGTTTAACCATGGTAAAATACACCACATACGGTCGGTTTCGGGCACACCTTGTCTGGCCAGTCCTCCGTTGACGAATGCCCGTAGCCTGCCTCTGAGCCACCAGGGTGGGCAAGGGGGAGGCTATCCTGCAGTTCTAAAGCGATAGGTACTGCCACTCCGGTTTGACTGGTTATCTCGCCAAAAACAACTTTTACACATGCCACATGTATTTCAGCAAGGCAAGTATTTCGCCGACAGAACAGGTACCAACGCAGCAGTTTGGTTTGGGCCGGGATCGTGATTATTCACGGATAAGGACCAACTGCTTGGCTGCTAGAAGAAGCTGCGTATTTGAAATTATCACTTGTTATTGTAAAATCAATATCTAGAAGATATAAGAAATTACAGTTAACTGAACATTTCATAACTGCCTCCATGTGAGCACCACTTCTAGATAGATGCTGCTGCTTAAACCTTAATGGTAGATAATCGTGTCGTCCTTATCACTTCATTCCTTGATCGACTGACTTGTGGAACGAACCACGCGGCGCGCTCACCATCTCTACTGACCACTAAATCACATCTTGCGTCATTATCTTGCGAAACGCACAGGCAAGTAAGCAGGGAGTGAGTAACATAAAACCATTGCAAGTTTCGCATTGATTTTTACGAGACAAAAATCATCTAAGAAAACTTCACCCATAACAGCACTGCCATTCTTAGCTCAGTGGGAGGGCAGCAGATTGCCGCCAGCACTACAATGACGTCACAAGACTCATGCCATGGCAACACTACAATGACGTCACCGCCGCCGTCACCGCCGCCGGCATACCATTGGGATCGGTGAACACGTCATCGTCTTCGGCATCGATCTCTGTGCCGGATGACGCCTCTGGGCCGTCTCTGACCGCCGCCGTCACCGCCGCCGCCTCCACCGGTGTCACCGCTGCCTCCGCCGCTGCCTCCTCCACCGGTCTCGCCGCTGCCTCCGCTGCTGCCTGTCGAGCCTCGCCAACGGATGCCCTCGGGCTGAACGATGACTCATTGGCCGTCTCGTACGCAGATGGACTGGAGCCACCGGACCGGGCAGACTCCTTGTACTGCTCAGGAGAAGACTGCGCTGGGCTGGTGTCCGACAACTTTTGTTCAACTTGTTCGGCCTGAGCGGCCTCGTCTTCTGCCGTCCAGGGCCAGGCCTCCAGGTCGGGCGGACTCGGCGTGGTCTTAAGGGCGCGTCTGGCCGCCGGTTTCGGTGGGATGGTGTGATGTGGCTGTGGCGTCTCCGGAGAAGACAGAAACCCTCCCGTGCGCGGGAGCTCCTCTTGCACGTCGGTGTTCTCAGAGTGCAGCTTAGGGTTCTTCCTAGACTCATCTGAAGGTGGTCGGGTTGAGGTTTCAGGGATGCTCGGGGATCCATCGCTCAGACCAGCGGTTGACAGGCTGTGCCTCGGCCTAGCCCCGCCCCACGGGGCCGGGGTGGGCGAGCGCGGCCCACTTGGGGACTGCGACCCGTGCTGTACCGCGCCGGGCGGGGAGGGCTGTAGGCGGACCGTCAGAGAACTGGTGACACCCCCGCCGCCGCCGCTGCCCAGCCGGGTGAACGGTGAATGGGTCGAGTGTCTTCTGGACATCACCGGCGACACCTCCGCCGCCGCCGCCGCCGCCGCCGCCGCCGCCGCTGTCTGGCCCTGCTGGAGCTGCTCCATGCGTCGGATCTTATCCCTCACACTGCCGGTCCGACCAGTGCGGCTCAGCGGCGCCGGAGCCGGCTGCTGCCGTGGGGTCTCCCCCTCGGCAGCGGAGTGCTCCAGCTCCTGCACCCGCCTTCTGATGCTGCTCGGCCGGCCGGTGCGGCTGAGTACGGAGGCTGGCGACGGAGGTGGTGTGGCCGGGGAGGTGGGAGGGAACTGGGGCACAGGACCAGCCGTTCCGGAGGTTGGCGACAGAGGTGGCGTGGCCGGGGAGGTGGGACCAGCCGATACGGAGGTTGGCGACGGAGGTGGTGTGGCCGGGGAGGTGGGAGGGAACTGGGGCACAGGACCAGCCGGGGCACGCTCCGACTGAACCCTCGTAGCCAGGAGTGCCGGGTCTAGAGACAATAGTCGCATACTGCGGTGGTCAGGCGCGGCTCGGGTGTGGGTGGGGGAGCTCGGGTGTTCTGGTGCTTTCCTGGTGGAAGGTGGCACTGGTGTGGGCTTTGGACTCGTGGTTAGTGGTACTGGTGCGGGTTTTTGAGCGGTAGAGCTTGGTGAAGCTGGCGCAGGTGATTTCTTGGCGCACGATGGTGCTGGTGTTTGGCTGGAGCTTGGAGGAGCTGGTGCTGGTGATTTGTGGGTGCGTGGTGGTGCTGGTGTTGATCGACTGGTGATCGATGGTGCTGGTGCTGGTTCTTGATTGGTGGTGGGTGGTACTGGTGCTGGTTTCTTGGGCGAGACTGGTGCTACCGGTTTCTTGGTCTGCCGTGAGACTGTTGCTGCTGACGAGGCGCTGACGGCTGATCTGTCTGGTGAGGCGCCGAGGTCTGGTCTCTCTTTCGGCACGACAGCCTTCCCCGCTGCCGCCGGGGAGCTTGGCTGGACTTTCGGAGAGCCCGGAGGAGACTGCTCCTCCGGTTCCGACTGTACTGGGTGGCGTGCCATGTGGGCCGCTCGAATAGCGAAGAACTCCTCTTCAATGGACAGTCGCCGACTGCCGCAGCGGGGCTGAAGCGCCGCTGGGGGCAGGCCGGATACCGGTGATGGCGGCGGACTGGGCGGATCCTCTGGTTCGTACCCCGGCACAGTGCTGGCTGGTGGCGGTCTTCCCGGCACAGAGCCAGGATGACCGGCAGGGTGCAAAGCCAGCCGCGAGCGCATCGCGAAGAACTCTTTGTCCAACGACAGGCGGCCGCTGTCGCGGCGACGCGCTGCTGGTGCTGGTGACAGGCTGGTGCTCGCTGGTGTTGCCGGGGTGTGGCTGGTGCTCGCTGGTGTTGCCGGGGTGTGGCTGGTGCTCGCTGGTGTTGCCGGGGGGTGGCTGGTGCTCGCTGGTGTTGCCGGGGGGTGGCTGGTGCTCGTTGGTGCTGGTGCCGTGTCAGGGCCGGTGCTGTTTCCGCACTGTGCTGGCGGCGGACTGTGACCTGCAGTAGGATCGCTGGACCGAGCTTCAGCCGTCTCCCGCTGGGCGGCGCTAGCAGCGCCGTGCCTGCTGCCCTGACCGCCTGGGTGTCCGTTGTGAACCTGCAGCTTACTCTTCATGGCATAGTACTCGGTATCCATCGATAGAGGACGTGACTTGCGACGAGAGTGAGCTAAGCTTCCGGGGTGTCGAGCTCCATTGCTTCTGTCTGTCGGTCCGGAGGTGGGAGGAGCTCCTCCGGTACTCCTGTCCGCTGGTCCTGCAGTGGGGTGAGCTTCCTCGGTACTCCTGTTCGCTGGTCCTGTTGTGGGGTGAGCTTCATCGGTACTCCTGTTCGCTGGTCCTGTTGTGGGGTGAGCTTCCTCGGTAATCCTGTTCGCTGGTCCTGTTGTGGGGTGAGCTTCCTCGGTAATCCTGTTCGCTGGTCCTGTTGTGGGGTGAGCTTCCTCGGTACTCCTGTTCGCTGGTCCTGTTGTGGGGTGAGCTTCCTCGGTAATCCTGTTCGCTGGTCCTGTTGTGGGGTGAGCTTCCTCGGTAATCCTGTTCGCTGGTCCTGTTGTGGGGTGAGCTTCCTCGGTAATCCTGTTCGCTGGTCCTGTTGTGGGGGGAGCTTCCTCGGTTCTATTCTGACTGTGACTCTCTCCTGATTCTGTATCATGATGAGCCACAAGTCCGGCGTTCGCTTCTGTGAGTTTCCGTTGCATATCGTGGTACTCTTTGTCCATGGACATCTTCCTGGAGCGCCGGCGCCGGACGAGGCTGCCGAGCCTCTGGCGCTGCTTGTCGCCGACCGAGTGATGCCGGAGAATCGCTGCGCCGCCCACCGCCGCCTCTGCGCCGCCCACCGCCGCATCTGCGCCACCCACCGCCGCCTCTGTGTCACCCTCCGCCGCCTTTACGTCCCACTTCGCCGCTGTGCCACCATCCGCCGCCTCTGCGCGGCCCTTCGCCATCGCTGCGTCATCCTTTGCCGCTGCTGCGCCGGACTCCGCCGCCACCGCGGCCACTTCAGCGCCGACCGAAGTGGCCTCGGCGGCCACTTCAGTCGCCGTTGCGTCACCCTCCGCCATCTCTGCGCTGGACTCCTCCGCCGCTGCGCCGGTCACTGTCGCCACTGCGCCGGACTCCGCCGCCGCTGCACCGTCCTTCACCGCTACTACGTCACCATTCGTCACCAGCTGCACGGTCGAATTGGGCGGCGGCGACAGCGGCAGAGGCGGTGGCGTGCGGTCGTCTCCGCTGACGTCCGCTTCTTCCACTGGGTGATGTTCAGCCGGTATTTCTGCGGCGTCCTTCGGACTCATCTGAGTCTTTCCGGCGTTAGGCGCTACTGAGGCATCCGTCCGACTCGTCTGTCTCTGTTGGGCCTTAGGCTCGGATGGCGCTACTGCGACGTCTCCTCGATCGTCAAGAGTCTGCCAGGCGCGTTCTTCAGCAGGCTCTGCGGTTACGTCGTTCCGACCAGCCGGCGCCTCTTTGACGCTCTGTTCGGTGGGTGCTGCTTCGGCGTTCCGCCATATACTTGTTACTGTGACGTCCGGCTGACCAGCTTGCGGCTCCCCAGAGTCGAGTGTCACCAGAGGGAACTTGATCAGGATCTCCTGCAGCTGGGGATCTCCAGCGTCCTGCTGCGTCCGCTCCATCGGAATGTGCAGCGAGGACCGATACGTCGCTGAGGTATTCGCGCTCTCCGGGTCATCCCCTCCCTCTCTGGAGTCTGACTCTGACTCGTCGCGCTCGAGTCGTTCCGCCGCGCTCGAGTCGCCGTCGTCCTGTGCGGTCCGCGCCGCTGTCTGGTTTGCGTCACCAGCAGGACCGGACGTCCCGAGGTCCGAGAGACTGACCGGCGGCTGCGGCTGGTCGGGGGAGGAGTCTGACGGACTGGATTGGTCGGTTGTCGTTGACTCTGACCCCCGCCTGGCGGCGCGAGCCTCCAGTCGCGCCCGTCGGCTGCTGAGGTCGTCCCCGATCACCGGGTACGGCTCCTCCACTGGAGAACGGTGCAGGTGGCCGCTCAGCACTGGCGCCGTCAGCCTTGGAGTGAGGAGGCTCAGAGGCTGGATGGCTTCACGCCGCGCCGGTAGGCTGGGTGGTCGCAGCGTCGCAGGCGTGACAGGAGTGATGATATCAGCCTCCTCCCTTGACGGCGAGCTGTCTGACGTGGAGGGTTTGTCAACAGCAGGAGGAGCAGCAGGAGCAGCAGTGGTGGAAACCGGAATACCTTCGTCCTGCTTGTCTGCCGTTTGTTTACCTCCGAAGCCAGCGACCGTGGCGATCGGTGGAGTTAATGGCCGTTTCCTGGCCTTGACCTCTGTCTCCGCGGCGGCCTGCATCGGGACGCGAATGGCCGGCGGCTGCATCGTCTCCGGCTCGGCCACCACGTCGATGACGATCCGCTGCGGTACGGCCAGCGCCCGATCCGGGGAGGTGATGATGACGTTGGAGGAGAAGAGCAGCGTCTTGGTCGGGCTCTCCCCACCGGACGACGGCGGAGTCTCGCTGCTGGCGTCCAGGCGAAGGGTCACGAGGCGTTCACCCGTCGTCGGCGATTGGTACTGAAACATGTCGGCGAAGAACTGCTCGCGAGGGATTGCTTTCGGTACGGGTGTGTCCACCACGGGGAAGCGTGGTGAGCCGAGCTTGCCAGATTCCTCCGAGTTGACGTCGAATGGACTGAAGCCATTCTGCTTCAATTTCGGTGGGGTGGCCTGGGGGCTTTTCGGGACTGGAAGATGGTCGACCTCGTTGTCGTCTTTCCTCGCAGCAGCGTCTGACCCTTTCATAGCTGGAGTCTCAGCTTTCTTCGCTGCAGCGTTGGGTCTTTTCAGGGCAGGAACTTCAGCGTCCGGGTTCTTCAGAGGTGGAGCCTCAGCGTCGGTGTTTTTCAGTGATGGGGTGGAATCAACTTCAGCCTCGTCTCCCTTCCTCGCAGCTCTGGAGGCGTCCGTCACCTTCTGCAATGCCTCCTCGGCAAACAGCATCTCCTCTGTGATCTTCTGCTCCAGCCACTCGATCAGCTGAGCTCGCAGCGCCTCGCGTTCCTCGTCCAGCACCTCCTGAAGACACTGCTGCAGCACCCAGGCTGCGGCGGTGTCGCGCAGGCCCAGTTCGGCGATCGTTTGCGGCTCGTCTCCGCTGTGGGGGAGGTCTTCTGTTGAGAGCAGTGCGTCTCCACTCCGGCGAAGGTCTCCCTTCGAGGTAAGCGTGCCTCTGCTTCGTGGGATGCCCTGCGGAGGGGAGCTGATGCTACGCGGCGATCGTTCCTCAGACGTAACCGTGTCGGTCGACGACGGCCGGGTCGTCCACACGCCGGCATCCTGGTTCTCCATTGACCGCATCAGCCTCTCTTCCGTGGTCTCCCGGTTGCTCAGGAAGGCGCGGCGCTTCTCCGCCGCCGTCGACGTTGACCCCGAAGCCGACGCAGACCTTGATGGCGCAATACGGCCAGGTCGCGTCGGTGGCGACGTCTCTGAAGGCAGCGGCGCGAGCTCGGACCGCATCCAGCGCGTGTCGACAGCCGCCGACTGTGCGCGCCGGTCGAACTCACTCAGCCTCGTGCGGTCCTGCCGCAGCCAGTCGCTGATACTCCTGGGCTCTCGCCACTGGGTGACCCGGTCAATGTCTGCCGGAGAGGCTGCGGGCTCTTGCGGCTCGGTGGTGGTTTTAGTCGGAGCGGAGCCGTCGATGGTGTCCTTGTCGTCAGTGTCAGATGAAGATACTAGCGTCTCGTCGGATGCAGAAGCTGACTGTTGACCGAGTGAGGTATCCCCCAGCTGTCTGGGTGGTGGTTGGGGAACGTCGTCGTTGTCATGTTCGAACCGGCGGGAGCGCAGGGTAGCAGCAGATTTTATCGGCAGGGGCATTGGTGCCTCGCTGTAGGTGCGCGGGCGCTGCTCGGCTTGAAGGGGACGCACTGGCCCCGAGGACTGTCTCGGCAAGGTCAGGGCGCGTTCAGGCTGACGCGCACGCAGTCCTGCGGACGACTGCCTGGGAAGAGTCAGAGGAGCATCTGAGTACCCTCTCTCCGGCTGTCGGGCGCGCCGCGGCTCCTCAGGCTGTCTGGGGCGGCTCAGAGGAGCACCAGAGAAGGGCGACTGCTCAGTCTTGCGCAGCCGTGCGGCGGTGGAGCGTTTGGTGGGGAGCCTCGGCGGAGAATCTGGCGTTTCTCGGGACGCGGACAGGACGGAGCTGACGCTGGCCGGCCGCTCCGGGCGAGTCGACGGGAACGTGAACATGTTGGCCAGGCGCCGGCGACCCTCCGCAGTCTGGAGCGCCGAGTGGTGACTGGCGGACAGAGGACTGTCGTACTGCGAGCTGCTGACGCTGTCTGTGCCGGGGGATCGTGGCCTCTCCGATCCCCCATACACCGCGTACGGCGACCCATCCGGGCTCAGCGCGAACTGTGGCGTCCCCGACCGGCCAACCGACGACTGCTGATGTGTCGGAGCCGAGATGTCTCTCGGCACGGCGTAGATCTGCTCACGCTGAGCGACGCGTACCGCGTCCTTGGGCACGGCGTAGATCTCGTCTGCTGCAGGTGAGTTGGCGTACGGACCACGGGGCGGGCTGAGAGGAGACCGCAGAGTGGGGAACATGCCCTCCAGCGATCTAGGCAGCGTGGCAGGGAGACGGTTGACCGGGGATCTCTTAGCTCGTAGGATCACCTCCTCGTCGTTGACCAGTGGGGGGCGGAGTCCCTCCATGGGCGTGTGGTTCTTACCGACTCGCAGACTTGCTGTGCGGCGGAACTGCTCTGTCTGGGGCGGCGGCGACGGCCGGCTGACTGGTCCAACTTCGAGGGTCCGTCGCCGGATGACGCGTCGCTGAGGCCGCCCCGCCTCGGACTGCGGGCGCTCCGGCGGCGGCGCCACCGATCGCGCCTCATGGGCCGCATCTCTGGCAGCCTCGTGTTCCGCTTCCCGCGCCGCCTCTTCGCGAGCTGCATCGCGTGCCGCCGCTTCCCTCTCCGCTTTCCTTGCCACCGTTCGCGCTGCCGCCGGGTTCTCATACACGGGTGCCTCGCGGGCCGGCTGAAACCCACGGCTCTCCTGTCTGCGTCGCTGAGCCGCCGGCAGCGACTCGGTACGGATCAGCGGGGCCGAGGCCGCGCTCCGCGGCCGACGCGTGCTCTGGGTTCGGTCCGGTACATCCTCAGAGTTGAAGTTCAGCCGTCGACCGTTGTCCTGACGGCGGTCGGGGCGGAGGCTGGAGCGGTGGTCTGGTCGAGGATCAGAACGCGGCTCGGCGGAGCGGTTCGGGCGCCGTTCTGAGCCGGCCACACGGCGGATGCTGCCGTAGACGGGCGCGGTGTCGCGTTCAGGCGCTGGGTTCTGCAGGTGACGCTCATACAGACCGGGACCGCGGTGGGAGGGTGGGCGTGGGGTGTCACCCGCCCCTGCAGCCGCCCCCGACGCCGCTGCAGCCGCCCCCGCCGGGCCGCGCTGTTCATCGATCCCCTGCCGTGCGCCCTCCGGGTCACGGCGCCATTCGAGGAACCGAACCGTCTCGTCCCCATTGGAGACGGGCCTCCGCTCGGGGCGGAACTTGTGCGGCACGGCCACCTGCAGCTGCCGTGAGAAATTAGTCATCAGCAGAGTACCGAATGACGTCACCTCGGGTACGGTCGGCACGCGCAGATTGGGGTCCAGAACGTCTTTGTGCCATGCCCGCGCCGCGTATGCCAGTCTCTCGCCCTGCATGTAGGTTTGGAGTCGAAACTGTTCCGTGTCCATCTGCCGGTCCCAGGCCATTGAGCCGCTGCCGCGCAGAGCTGACAGCGCCGTGCCAGCCGGCGCCGACAGCGCCGCCCAGCGGCTGTGGCTGGAAACTATCAGCGCGTGCGGCACCGGTGCTAGCAGAACCTCGGCCATCTCCAGAACATCGAACAGCCCGAGCCGGTCAGCGGCGTCGGCGGTGAACACGCGCTCGAACCGCAGTTCCGTCAGCTGTTCATCCAGCTCCGCCAGTGTGGTGAACTGGACGAGCCTGACGCTGAGCCTGCCGGCGGCGGCACGCGCCTCGGCTGCAGCGGTGCAGTCTTCAGCCAGCTGCCGGCAGCCGTCCGCCGGGTCGACATCAACGCCCAGCGCGCGCGCCACCTCGGCCCGGTCCCAGTCGGCGAGCGCCCCGGCCGGCACCGGCGGCGTGGCGAGCACCGTGTCGGCTGCTTCCACCCAGGCGGGCGGGTCGGCGCCCAGGCGGAGGTCGGAGAAGGCCTCCCGGTGGCGCTGATCGCGCGGGTTAAGCGCCAGGAGGGTGACGTTGGCGCAGTCGGCGGCGGCGCGGCGCTGGCGGTCCCCCATCAGCGTACCGTGACCGAGCAGGAAGTCGCTGGCGGAGCGCTGTTGTCTCTCAGGCAGCGCCGCTAGGTAGCGCTCCAGTCTGCTGGCCGTCTCCGGCCCAGCCATGGCTGCATCCCTGCAGCGCTCTAGGCGTGCCAGACAGCCAGCGTCCTGCATGGCGTGCAGCCAGACGCGCCACACCTCCTGCCAGTGGGAGAGCGCGGCGCGGCCGAGCCGGACCCAGGGCACCAGCTGTAGCAGCTGGCTGTAGGTGGCCGTCACCAGCTGCTCCAGCGCCGCCTGCAGCAGCCGCGCGTGCTCCGGCGTCAGGCGCAGAGAGTACATTACCTGGACGGTGGCGGCCGGGCCGGCGCCGCGCGCCATCAGGTACAGCAGCAGGTAGGCGCGCGCCAGCTGGTGGCCACTGTCGGAGGCTAGTGTGGCGAGCAGCGGCCGCCGGCTGTTCGAGACGCCGGCAGCTGTCCGCAGCAGGTGCGGCAGCTGCGCCGACAGCTGCAGCAGCTGGCACGGCTCCTCACCGGTCTGGTCCGTGTTCCTGCGGGGTGGCAGAGCGCCGTGTTCGTCTGTCAGGAAACTACAAGACTTGACATGGATGGGCAGTGTTGTATATGTACATGGTATTTATCGAGCATGCAGATGGGCCGAACCTGTACAAAATAGGGACATCGCGTACTATTGGTCTATTTTGTATTATTAAACACTGAATTATACCAAAACAAACGCTGGTATGTCTTCAATTTGTACCATTCATATAGAGAAAAGTGAATGTCATGAGTTCCCATCATGAAACACGTTCACTATGAGTGCGGGCACTATCCGCATGCTTCGAGACCCCTAACATAAATTACGCTCTCGCAGTCCCTAAGTCATCTGACCTGACATCTCATCTGATCACCTGAACTGACCTGACCTAACCTGACCTGACCTTACCTGATCTGACTTGACCTGCACACCTAAAATGCTACCAAGTTGTTTCAAAACCTGACCTGATATCATCTGACCTAACCCGTCTATTTAGCCTATCCACCTAACCTGCCAGGACCTGAGCATTTGGTCTGACCTGACCATTAAATTCGACCCCACCCGACCTACCTGAGCAGGTTTAGCGCGTGTACGCCATCTCCGAAATACACCGGGAGCCTGAACGGCTCTGCGGCGTGTGTGAGCCGGTTGGCGAGCCGCAGCACGGCGTCCCGGCCGGCCAGACAGGACGGCAGGTGCAGGCGACTGTGCAGCTCACCGCACTCGACACTGCAGTAGGCCGCTAGATGGCAGCGTGCGCAGCGCGATAGATGTCGCGACAGTCGTCCGCAGTTGGCGCAGGGCAGCTCGGCTGTGCCGGCCTCGTCACATTCGCTCTGGCGGAGACACGTAGCGGGGAGTGGACAGTCACAACACACAGGCACATAGGTACCCACGACAGCCTCAAATTGGATCTCGGCTGAAATTGCAGACCATGTGAACAGAAGGCATGCGGCTTCGAGACAGTATCACATGCGGGGCATTCCAGCACAGATCGACCGGTCAATGCGTCGATTTAACATCATGTCACGGATTTGGATACAATCCTCTTTCCAGGAGTAATCGGCCACGCTGATCACCGCTGTATTTTTGTTTGCCTTTGCAACCGATACTAAATATTTTCGTATGTGCTTCGTACCTTATATGGATGTTTGGGCCTTTATGGGGACTTTCCCATAAGAATGTATGAAAGCAAATACAAACATGCCTTCACATTCACGCTTACATATAACAGCTAAACTAACAACCAACAGATGAACGCACTCGCTGCTACAACTAACTTGTTACCGCAGGCGATACGTGATGTCTTACCAGATGAGCTGACCGGTCATCCTGCAGGCAGGTAGTGGAGCAGTACAGAGCTAGTTGACACTGGGGACACGCGCCCTGAGCCGGCTCTCCGCAGCGCCAGCAGCAGCCTGGCTCCGAGTCCATGGTGACGCCCACCAGGCCCCGGGACACTCCTGTCACTCCCCTCCGTCACTCTCTCCCACTCCGTCACTCCCTTCTCACTCCCCCTCTGTCACTCTCCCGCTGTCCAGCTCCGTCTCGCTCACACCCAGCGGCCGGTCGCGTCTCGCTCACTCCGTTTCCGCTGCCCGGGCGTCGGCGGCCGCACCCCGATAGCGGAGCGCGAACCTCGATAGCGCGCTATCAAGCAACGCCGCGGTTCAAAGGCCCTGGCCTATCGCGGCCGCCAGCAGACGGTTTGATATCCACGTATGGCGGGTGGAGGGGCAAGTGGTGCCGGTGAGTGAGTCAGACGGTCCTGTGAACTGTGCGGAACTCGCGAGGGACGCGAGGGACGCGAGGGACGCGAGGGACGCGAGGGACGTGCGGGACGAGAAGGACGCGAGGGACGCGAGGGACGAGCAGGACGTGCGGGACGAGAAGGACGTGAGGGACGCGAGGGACGCGAGGGACGCGAGGGACGCGGGGACGCGAGGGACGCGAGGGACGTGAGTGACTCGAGGGACGCGAGGCATGCGAGGGACGCGAGGGACGCGAGGGACGAGAAGGACGTGCGGGACGTGAGGGACGTGAGGGACGCGAGGGACGCGAGGGACGCGAGGGACGCGAGGGACGCGAAGGACGCGAGGGTCGAGAAGGACGTGCGGACGTGAGGGACGCGGGGGACGCGAGGGACGCGAGGGACGTGAGGGACGTGAGGGACGCGAGGGACGCGAGGGACGTGATTGACTCGAGGGACGCGAGGGACGCGAGGGACGAGAAGGACGTGAGGGACGCGAGGGACGTGAGGGACGCGAGGGACGTGATTGACTCGAGGGACGCGAGGGACGCGAGGGACGTGAGGGACGCGAAGGACGCGAGGGACGTGAGGGACGCGAGGGACGCGAAGGACGCGAGGGACGTGAGGGACGCGAGGGACGCGAAGGACGCGAGGGACGTGAGGGACGTGAGGGACGCGAGGGACGAGAGGGACGTGAGGGACGCGAGGGACGTGAAGGACGTGAGGGACGCGAAGGACGTGAGGGACGTAAGGGACGCGAGGGGCGCGAGGGACGCGAGGGACGTGAGGGACGCGAGGGACGCGAGGGACGCGAGGGACGCGAGGGACGTGAGGGTCGTGAGGGACGCGAGGGACGCGAGGGACGTTAGGGACGCGAGGGACGTGAGGGACGCGAGGGACGTGAAGGACGCGAGGGACGCGAAGGACGCGAGGGACGTGAAGGACGCGAGGGACGCGAGGGACGCGAGTGACGTGATTGACTCGAGGGACGCGAGGGACGCGAGGGACGCGAGGGACGCGAGGGACGTGATTGACTCGATGGACGTGAGAGACGCGAGGGACGCGAGGGACGCGAGGGACGCGAGGGACGCGAGGGACGCGAGGGACGCGAGGGACGCGAGGGACGCGAGGGACGCGAGGGACGCGAGGGACGCGAGGGACTGTGACTGTGATGGACAGTTTGGGGAGTGACGTAGGGGACGGTTTGGTGCTGTGCGGGGTAGGTCGTGACTCGTGACATTTCTTCACACTGTAGAAGGAAGAGGATGTGAGGGTGAGTGCCGGACAAACCCTAGAATCTGGTGATGTCACAACTCGTTATGGAAGTATGTAGGCACCGTAGCGCGACTGGCAGACACCAGTAATCTTCGACTTACCGTTGTGCGACGTGTGTCACACTCGGTTCTCAGTTCCAGGTGGCCAGCGACCAGCGCAAAGAGGATATCAGGGAATCATTTGATTCAATACGTCACAAGACAGCCATATTCAAGGAATCTCGATTATTCTCCTTGAGACTCTGTATCACCGTCAGATGTTATCGTGTTGCAGTCCAGTGATGGCCTACGCTACGCCACGCTACGGAATTACCCTACGCTACGTATGGTTGTTGAGCCCAAGCTACGCTACCGAATTACGTTACGTTATGTTTTGCTATGTTACCGATTACGCTATTTTTCGTTAGACGTAGCTTGGAATGCATCGTACTATGATACACAAGATACCAGGAAATCAACAGTATGTAACGGTTATTTTTCGTTCATCCACATTTCTAACTTTGCTATCAACCAGCCGTCATGTATTTTGTTTCGTGACAGACATTTGCCAAGACATTCGTAACACAGTCACAAAGCATCATCATTAGTGAAATGTGTGGTGCAAGGTCATAGCTAACCTATATCCAGACACCTTTTATTGATTGTTGCTGGTGTATGGTACCTAACCCGACATTGACTGGCGTAGACATTCTTCTAACGACCATTGGCAATAGCAATAGATCCAGAACCAATAAAGCTATCAAGCTCCCGAGTTTAACCAGCATTAACTTATTCGCCCCTGTAGCTCACACAGTAGAGCGCTGAGCTTTAGACGGTAGACCTCACTCAGTGTGGCAGGCCGGTTCAAGTCACTTCGGCACTCGCTATTTGTCCCTGACTAGGATGGCCTGCGGCTGGTGGCAGGGGTCGCACTCGTCGCATACGCACAGGTCAGGTGACGTCAGATGGCGGGGCGGACCTTGTCCTAAATGTCCAGTATGTTTGTGTCAGGGTTGCGGAGTCGACATAATGTGAGCAACTCCGACTCCAACTCCAGCCTGCAAAAAAATCGACTCCGACTCCGACTCCGACTCCAACTCCGACTCCGGCATATATCCGTTATCCAACCGCATTCTAAGCAATATCTGCAATGCATCTATTTTTCCCATTTGTTTTTATTCTTAACAGTACGGAGAACAATGCTACGCCGCCCGAGTACGGCGCGGCGTGCCGGCCGCGCGTCCAGCCCAGTCGCGCTCGCCTGCAGGCGGCGGAATAAAATGAAGATAAGAACGTGAGACCGGCACCCTGTGTATGTCTCGCCGAGACACGTCCGACATTGCGCAGCACGACATACCTGATTCACCACATGACCTTAAATTACCTTGACCTGAGGTCAAATTTTGAATCTGACTTAGGTAACCTGGTCCTTCATGGAATGGAAATCTCATATGTGAATGGGAATGGGTGGGAATTGGGCAATTATTTTTTAAATGCAACGGGTTGGAACGGGTTTGGGACAGACCATATCATTTTTTAGCACCACAAAAAGCGAAATATGCAGAAATGGGTGGGAATGGGAGCCCCATCAATTATGAATTCGGATTGGAACGGGTTTGGGTCCTGCTGAATGGGCTGGAACAGGATGGGGGCTGAAAGTGTGTCCCATGATGGGCTCTACTGGTCACCATGGTATGATTCGAATCTCCTTGAGGAAACGAGCACGATGATATTCAAATGTGCGCCGTGTGACCGTAAGAGTCGGTGCGTCCAAAGCCCCAATCATCATCAGATGACGTAAAAATTATTGCCCTATCTTCATCAGGCGCAAATCTACCGCTAGTTGAGTAAACTTTCCACTCGATTCATTTTCCACCAATTTTCTTTCGAAAGGGATGTAAAGTTAATGTCCCTAGGCCGACGATTAATCTACCGACCAAAGTAATCGCCAATTTCCAACAAGTCGACTCCGACTCCGGGGCGGAGTCGGAGTCTGTAAGATTTTAGCGACTCCGACTCCGACTCCGACTCCGGCCAAAACTTCCGACTCCGACTGACTCCGACTCCGACTTCGACTCCGACTCCGCAGCCCTGGTTTGTGTACGCAAAACTTTCGCTCTAAATTATACCAGTTACCAGGAATTGCGAGGTCTGATGGTTGGGCCTGTGCAACAAGCTATGCTTAGCGCGAACCTGACGTCGAAAATTCATTCACTCAAATGATTCGGACTTAATTGATAAAGAAGTATTACAAACTGAGAAAAATGTCGATAACTTCTTTCATACTGCAAATTCAGTGACGTCACAATCTACGAGTTAGATGAAAAACTAAGTTAAACGTAAAATAAGCCGTAAAAATATACGCATACAAACTCAAAGAATACCACACCGCTCAAAAATAACACACCGCTTTTGCTGCAAAACATTTCTTGGATTTCAAAACGTTTGTGACAAACAGTATCTACGTCTCGACTGAGGAGCAAGATTTGCCCTCAGTCACCTTCGGCTGAGACGCCAGTCAACGGCGAGTTGAATCAATAATATATGGCGCCTTAAGTACAGGGAAACAGAGAAACGGTAATCTAACCACCGATCCATAAGACGTTAGAATTTAACAATAAGGTTACCCTCAGCTATATAAGATACCATTGAGATACCCATTACATCAGCAACATATGCTCTGCAGGGCAGCGCCATGTATTTGTGTCAGGGAGGGGCAAACCGAAGGCAAGGGCTCCATTTGAGAAAGGGACTTCCCTTTCTCACACATATACATATACATACACATATACATATACATATACATATACATATACATATACATATACATATATATATATATATATATATATATATATATATATATAATATATATATATACATACATATACATATACATATACATATACATATACATATACATATACATATACATATACATATACATATACATATACATATACATATACATACAGGGGCGCAGCCAGACCTTCAGAAAGGGGGGGGGGCAAGCCTCTGGGAGAGGCCCCCCACCCCCAAAAAATACTCCTGGATATGAACAACTCTACGGATTTCGGCCACTTTATTTTGTGAGGCCCCCTTTTTAACAATTTTTCTTCGTTTACTTTTGATGAGCTGGATTGGACCAGGACCCTCAGTAGGCATTATACTGAGCGCATTACTAATTCGTATTGTTACGTACAGGAGATACAATCTATCTTAGCTGACAACAGGTGCGGGTCGGCTTTTGAGTGCGGCTGAAATGACGAACAAATGTACCCCCATTTTGATACGTGTATTTAAGCCTTTGCAACATTTATTTTATGTGGATATTCATGTTATAGTGTGTAGGTATGTACTTGTCAGTTAGCGCCGTGAAGCGGCGCGAAATTTTTACGGTTTACCTGATAAAACCCAGAAATATAGGCGGTGGGCTAGCAACCCCTGGGCAGGCTCGAGGGCCCCGTTCACAGACTCAATGGCCCTCTGGATAAGCTCGAGAGGGCCCTGAACAGACTCAGTGGCCCCTAAGCAGGTTCAAGAGACCCTTGAACAGCCTCAATGGGCCCCTGGGCAAGCTCGAGAGGCCCATGGGCAGGCTCTAATGGCCCCTGGGCAGGTTCGGGAGGCCCCTGAACAAACTCGATGGGCCTCTGGGAAAACTATAATGGGCCCCTGGGCAGGTTCAAGAGGCCCCAAAACAGACTATAATGGGCCACTGGCTAGGCTCGAGAGGCTCCTGAAACATACTCAATGGGCCCCTGGACATGCTCGAGAGGCCACTGGGCAGGTTTGTTGGGCCGTGGGTGGGCTCAATTGACCCCTTGACAAGTGGACATGCTCTAGAGGCCCCTGGGCAGGTTTTTGGGCCCCTGAGTGGGCTCAATGGGCCCCAGGCATGCTCGAAAGGTCTTTGGGCATGTTTTTGCGCCTTAAGTGGGCTCAATGGGCCCCTGGACATGCTCGAGAGGCCCCTGGAGTTTTTTTGGGGCCCTCGGTGGGCTCAATGGGCCCCTGGGCATGCCCAAGAGGCCCCCTGGGCCGGCTTCGAAAGCTCTTCAGTGTCT
>JAXIVJ010015375.1:0-2500 GCA_036785665.1 Chirona hameri | reverse complement strand
TTCATTTCATCATTCATTCATTGCATCTTCATTCATTCATTATTCATTCATTCATTCATTCATTCATTCATTCATCTTCATGCATTCATTCATTCATTCATCATTCATGCATTCGATCATTCATTCATCATCATTCATTCATCATTCAGTCATTCATTTCATTCATTCATTCTATTCATTCATTTCCATTCTTCATCATCATTCATTCACCTTCATTCATCATTCATTCATTCAGTTCATTCATTCATTCATTCATTTCATTCGATCATCATTCATTCAGTCATTCATTCATCATTCATTCATGCATTCATTCAGTCAGCATTCATCATCAGTTCATTCATCATTCATTCATCATTCATTCATTCATCAGTCATTCATTCATTCACATCCATTCATCATTCATTCATCTTCATCATTCATTCATTCATCATTCATTCATTCATTCATCATTCATTCATTCAGTCATTCATTCATTCATTCATTCATTCATTCATTCATTCTATCATTCATTCATTCATCATTCATTCATTCATCATTCATTCATTCATTCATTCATTCATTCATCTTCATTCATTCATTCATTCATTCATGTCATCATTCATTCATTCATTCATTCATTCATTCATTCATTCATTCATTCATTCATTCATTCAGTCATTCATTCATTCATTCATCTTCATTTCATTCAATCATTCATTCATTCATTCATTCATTCATTCATTCATTCATTCATTCATTCAATTCAGTCATTCATTCATCATATTCATTCATTCATCATCATCATTCATTCATTCATTCATTCATTCATCATGCATTCAGTCATCATCATCATTCATCAGTCATTCATCATTCATTCATTCAGTCATTCATTCATCATCCTTCATTCATGCATCATTCATTCATTCATTCATTCATTCATTCAGTCATCATCATTCAGTCATTCATTCATTCATCATCATTCATTCAATTCATTCATTCATTCTTCATCATTCATCATTCATTCATTCATTCATTCATTCATTCATTCATCATTCATCAGTCATTCATTCATCATCATTCATTCATTCATCATTCATCATTCATGCATTCATTCATTCATTCATGCAGTCATCATTCATTCATTCATGCATTCATTCAGCTGCATTCATTCATTCATTCAGCATCATCATTCATCATCATTCATTCATTCAATTCATCATTCATTCATTCATTCATGCCATTCATTCATTCAGTCATGCATTCATTCATTCATTCATTCAGTCATTCATTCATTCATTCAGTCATTCATTCATTCATTCATGTCATTCATTCATTCATTCTTCATTCATCTTCAGTCATTCATTCATTCATTCATTCATTCATTCATTCATTCATTCATTCATCATCATTCATTCATTCATTCATTCAGTCAGTCATGGCATCAGTCATCAGGCAGTTCATTCAGTCATTCATCATCATCAGTCATTCATTCATTCATTCATTCATTCATTCATTCATTCATGCCATCATTGCATTCATTCATTCAGTCATCATCATTCATGCTTCATTCATTCATTCCTTCATTCATCATCATTCATCAGTTCATTCATTCATTCATCATTCAATTCATCTTCCTGTCATCATCATTCAGTCATTCATTCATGCAGTCATCTCATTCAGTCATCATGCATTCATCATTCATTCATCTTCATTCATCATCTTCATGCATCATTCATCATTCATTCATTCATTCATTCAGTCATGTCATTCATCTTCATTCATTGCATTTTCATCATTCATTCATTCATCATTCATTCTTCCATCATCATTTCAGTCATTCATGCATCATTCCATCATCATCTTCATTCATCATTCCTTCATCATCATCATTCATCTCATTCATTCATCAGTCATTCATCATTCATTCATTCATCAGTCATTCAGTCATTTCATTCATTCATGTCATTCATTCATTCATTCATTCATTCATCAGTCATTCATTCATTCTCATTCATCATTCCATTCATTCATTCAGTCATTGCATTCATTCATGCCATCATTCATTCATTAGCATCCATCAGTTCATTCAGTCAGTCAGTCCATGTCCATTCATTCATTCATTCGCATTCATTCATCAGTCATTCAGTTCATTCATTCATTCATTCCATTCATTCATTTCATTGCATTCATTCATCTTGCATTCATTCATGTCAGTTCATTCCATGCATGTCATTCATTCAGTCATTGCATTCACTTGCATGTTCATTCAGGTCATTCATTCGATGTCATTCATGTGTCAGTCATTCATGCATGTCATTCATTGCATTCTGTCAGTCATTCAGTCATTCATTCCATTCATTCATGCGATTCTGTCATTCAGTCATTCATTGCGAGTCATGCTAGTCATTCATTCATGGCATTTCATTCATTCATTTCTATTCATTCATTCATTTAATTCATTAATTCATGGTCATTCAGTTCATTCATGCAGTCGAATTGCATTCATTCATGTCATTCATTC
>JAXIVJ010015374.1:0-31783 GCA_036785665.1 Chirona hameri | reverse complement strand
ACAAAGCAGGCACGCTACCAATCAGCCGACCACTTCCAACGAATCATAAGCTATATTTATCCTCGCTTCACGCAAACAGTGATTCCTGGTAATGGAGCGTGTGTGTGCTGAAACATCCGCTTACCTTGTCTTCCACCGACACGCGTGGGAAACCGCAAAGCACCGCCACCGCCAGACACATCCCCAACTGGGATCTTTTATTTACAGAAGATCAGTTTTAGCATGGTTTTTAGCATATACCATAACGACCCCACTCGTGACTGCACTGAACTAGCGTAGACTGGAACGGCGCTTGATGGCCTCAACACGCTGCAGCGCCCCCCCCCCCCACACACACACACCACACGCACTAGCACACCACACCACACACCACACACCACACACCACACACCACACACCACACCACACACCACACACCACACCACACCACACCACACACCACACACCACACACCACACACCACACCACACACCACACACCACACACCACACACCACACACCACACACCACACACAACACACACACACACACACACACACACACACACACACACACACACACACACACACACACACACACACACACACACACACACACACACACACACACACACACACACACACACACACACACACACACACACACACACACACACACACACACACACACACACACACACACACACACACACACACACACACACACACACACACACACACACACACACACACACACACACACACACACACACACACACACACACACACACACACACACACACACACACACACACACACACACACACACACACACACACACACACACACACACACACACACACACACACACACACACACACACACACACACACACACACACACACACACACACACACACACACACACACACACACACACACACACACACACACACACACACACACACACACACACACACACACACACACACACACACACACACACACACACACACACACACACACACACACACACACACACACACACACACACACACACACACACACACACACACACACACACACACACACACACACACACACACACACACACACACACACACACACACACACACACACACACACACACACACACACACACACACACACACACACACACACACACACACACACACACACACACACACACACACACACACACACACACACACACACACACACACACACACACACACACACACACACACACACACACACACACACACACACACACACACACACACACACACACACACACACACACACACACACACACACACACACACACACACACACACACACACACACACACACACACACACACACACACACACACACACACACACACACACACACACACACACACACACACACACACACACACACACACACACACACACACACACACACACACACACACACACACACACACACAGACACAGACACACACACAGACACACACACAGACACACACACAGACACACACACAGACACACACACAGACACACACACACACACACACACACACACACACACACACACACACACACACACACACACACACACACACACACACACACACACACACACACACACACACACACACACACACACACACACACACACACACACACACACACACACACACACACACACACACACACACACACACACACACACACACACACACACACACACACACACACACACACACACACACACACACACACACACACACACACACACACACACACACACACACACACACACACACACACACACACACACACACACACACACACACACACACACACACACACACACACACACACACACACACACACACACACACACACACACACACACACACACACACACACACACACACACACATACACATACACATACACACACACACACACACACACACACACACACACACACACACACACACACACACACACACACACAGACACAGACACAGACACAGACACAGACACAGACACAGACACAGACACAGACACAGACACAGACACAGACACAGACACAGACACAGACACAGACACAGACACAGACACACACACACACACACACACACACACACACACACACACACACACACACACACACACACACACACACACACACACACACACACACACACACACACACACACACACACACACACACACACACACACACACACACACACACACACACACACACACACACACACACACACACACACACACACACACACACACACACACACACACACACACACACACACACACACACACACACACACACACACACACACACACACACACACACACACACACACACACACACACACACACACACACACACACACACACACACACACACACACACACACACACACACACACACACACACACACACACACACACACACACACACACACACACACACACACACACACACACACACACACACACACACACACACACACACACACACACACACACACACACACACACACACACACACACACACACACACACACACACACACACACACACACACACACACACACACACACACACACACACACACACACACACACACATACACATACACATACACATACACATACACATACACATACACATACACATACACATACACATACACATACACATACACATACACATACACATACACATACACATACACATACACATACACATACACATACACATACACATACACATACACATACACATACACATACACATACACATACACATACACATACACATACACATACACATACACATACACATACACATACACATACACATACACATACACATACACATACACATACACATACACATACACATACACATACACATACACATACACATACACATACACATACACATACACATACACATACACATACACATACACATACACATACACATACACATACACATACACATACACATACACATACACATACACATACACATACACACACAGACACACACAGACACACACACACAGACACACACAGACACACACAGACACACACACACAGACACACACACACAGACACACAGACACACACACACACAGACACACACACACAGAGACACACACACACACAGACACACACACACACAGACACACACACACAGAGACACACACACAGACACACACACACAGACACACACACAGACACACACACACAGACACACACACACAGACACACACACACACAGACACACACACACAGACACACACACACAGGCACACACACACACACAGACACACACACACACAGACACACACACACACACAGACACACACACACACACACACAGACACACACACACACACACAGACACACACACACACACACACACACAGACACACACACACACACACAGACACACACACACACACACACAGACACACACACACACAGACACACACACACACAGACACACACACACACACACACACACACACACACACACACACACACACACACACACACACACACACACACACACACACACACACACACACACACACACACACACACACACACACACACACACACACACACACACACACACACACACACACACACACACACACACACACACACACACACACACACACACACACACACACACACACACACACACACACACACACACACACACACACACACACACACACACACACACACACACACACACACACACACACACACACACACACACACACACACACACACACACACACACACACACACACACACACACACACACACACACACACACACACACACACACACACACACACACACACACACACACACACACACACACACACACACACACACACACACACACACACACACACACACACACACACACACACACACACACACACACACACACACACACACACACACACACACACACACACACACACACACACACACACACACACACACACACACACACACACACACACACACACACACACACACACACACACACACACACACACACACACACACACACACACACACACACACACACACACACACACACACACACACACACACACACACACACACACACACACACACACACACACACACACACACACACACACACACACACACACACACACACACACACACACACACACACACACACACACACACACACACACACACACACACACACACACACACACACACACACACACACACACACACACACACACACACACACACACACACACACACACACACACACACACACACACACACACACACACACACACACACACACACACACACACACACACACACACACACACACACACACACACACACACACACACACACACACACACACACACACACACACACACACACACACACACACACACACACACACACACACACACACACACACACACACACACACAGACACACAGACACACACACACACACACACAGACACACACACACACAGACACACACACACACACAGACACACACACACACACAGACACACACACACACAGACACACACACACACACAGACACACACACAGACACACACACACACACACACACACACACAGACACACACACACACACAGACACACACACACACACAGACACACACACACACACAGACACACACAGACACACACACACAGACACACACACACAGACACACACACACACAGACACACACACACAGACACACACACACACACACAGACACACACACACAGACACACACACACACAGACACACACACACAGACACACACACAGACACACACACAGACACACACACAGACACACACACAGACACACAGAGACACAGACACATACACAGACACAGACACAGACACAGACACAGATACAGATACAGATACAGACACAGACACAGACACAGACACAGACACAGACACACAGACACAGACACCGCACTTTGATCTTTGTTATGTAGCCGACAAAGGACAAAATGTTGTTCTCTGTGTGTCGTGTATATGATTACTGGGGGTCCTGAGGAGATTTTTCCGACCATATGGGCCTCTTGTCTGTATACCTTTGTGAATGATCATGTCAATGCTTGTACGACCTGTATCCTAAGGAGGTCTTTCTCCTGACGCGCTATCTCCCCTGCCTCCAATGATTGTGTGTCTCTCCTGTCTCCACAGAGAACCTGTCTCATGAGGAGGCCTGTCTCCGCTGACCGTGTCTCTCTTGTCTCCACAGAGAACCTGTCCCATGAGGAGGCCTGTCTCCGCTGACCGTGTCTCTTTTGTCTCCACTGACCGTGTCTCTCCTGTCTCCGCAGAGAACCTGTCTCATGAGGAGGCCTGTCTCCGCTGACCGTGTCTCTCTCGTCTCCACTGACCGTGTCTCTTGTCCACTGACCGTGTCTCTCTTGTCTCCGCTGACCGTGGCTCATGAGGAGGCCTGTCTCCGCTGACCGTGTCTCTCTTGTCTCCACTGACCGTGTCTCTCTTGTCTCCGCAGAGAACCTGTCTCATGAGGAGGCCTGTCTCCACTGACCGTGTCTCTTGTCCACTG
Organism: Chirona hameri; assembly: GCA_036785665.1. Lineage (NCBI taxonomy): Eukaryota > Metazoa > Arthropoda > Thecostraca > Balanomorpha > Balanidae > Chirona > Chirona hameri. The sequence continues at coordinate 26,121 of JAXIVJ010015374.1, read as the reverse complement.
ACCGTGTCTCTCTTGTCTCCGCTGACCGTGTCTCATGAGGAGGCCTGTCTCCGATGACCGTGTCTCTCTTGTCTCCACTGACCGTGTCTCTCTTGTCTCCACTGACCGTGTCTCTCTTGTCTCCGCTGACCGTGTCTCATGAGGAGGCCTGTCTCCGCTGACCGTGTCTCTCTTGTCTCCACTGACCGTGTCTCTTGTCTCCGCTGACCGTGTCTCTCTTGTCTCCACTGACCGTGTCTCTTGTCTCTACTGACCGTGTCTCTCTTGTCTCCGCTGACCGTGTCTCATGAGGAGGCCTGTCTCCGCTGACCGTGTCTCTCTTGTCTCCACTGACCGTGTCTCTCCTGTCTCCGCAGAGAACCTGTCCCCTGAGGAGCTGAAGAAGCTGCGCTCCCAGCAACGGAAGGCGCGTAAGAAGGAGCGTCAGGAGCAGGAGCGCAAGGCGCAGGAGCTGCTGAAGAAGCAACAGCAGCAGCAGAACCAGCGCAAGGACGACCAGGAGGAGAGCAAACATGACGAACTGCAGCCCGACAAACTGGCCCAGGTACGGACAAACTGACCCAGGTACGGGGCCGGGAGTGGTATCCGATCAACTAGCCCAGGTACGGGGCCGGGAGTGGTATCCGATAAACTGGCCCAGGTACGGGGCCGGGAGTGGTATCCGATAAACTAGCCCAGGTATGGGGCCGGGAGTGGTATCCGATAAACTAGCCCAGGTACGGGGCCGGGAGTGGTATCCGATAAACTGGCCCAGATACGGGGCCGGGAGTGGTATCCGATAAACTAGCCCAGGTACGGGGCCGGGAGTGGTATCCGATAAACTGGCCCAGGTACGGGGCCAGGAGTGGTATCCGATAAACTGGCCCAGGTACGGGGCCGGGAGTGGTATCCGATAAACTGGCCCAGGTACGGGGCCGGGAGTGGTATCCGACAAACTGGCCCAGGTACGGATAAACTGGCCCAGGTACGGGGCCGGGAGTGGTATCCGATAAACTAGCCCAGGTACGGGGCCGGGAGTGGTATCCGATAAACTGGCCCAGGTACGGGGCCGGGAGTGGTATCCGATAAACTGGCCCAGGTACGGATAAACTGGCCCAGGTACGGGGCCGGGAGTGGTATCCGATAAACTAGCCCAGGTACGGGGCCGGGAGTGGTATCCGATAAACTGGCCCAGGTACGGATAAACTGGCCCAGGTACGGGGCCGGGAGTGGTATCCGATAAACTAGCCCAGGTACGGGGCCGGGAGTGGTATCCGATAAACTGGCCCAGGTACGGGGCCGGGAGTGGTATCCGATAAACTAGCCCAGGTACGGGGCCGGGAGTGGTATCCGATAAACTAGCCCAGGTACGGGGCCGGGAGTGGTATCCGATAAACTGGCCCAGGTACGGATAAACTGGCCCAGGTACGGGGCCGGGAGTGGTATCCGATAAACTAGCCCAGGTACGGGGCCGGGAGTGGTATCCGATAAACTGGCCCAGGTACGGGGCCGGGAGTGGTATCCGATAAACTAGCCCAGGTACGGGGCCGGGAGTGGTATCCGATAAACTAGCCCAGGTACGGGGCCGGGAGTGGTATCCGATAAACTGGCCCAGGTACGGGGCCGGGAGTGGTATCCGATAAACTAGCCCAGGTATGGGGCCGGGAGTGGTATCCGATAAACTAGCCCAGGTACGGGGCCGGGAGTGGTATCCGATAAACTGGCCCAGATACGGGGCCGGGAGTGGTATCCGATAAACTAGCCCAGGTACGGGGCCGGGAGTGGTATCCGATAAACTGGCCCAGGTACGGGGCCAGGAGTGGTATCCGATAAACTGGCCCAGGTACGGGGCCGGGAGTGGTATCCGATAAACTGGTCCAGGTACGGGGCCGGGAGTGGTATCCGACAAACTGGCCCAGGTACGGATAAACTGGCCCAGGTACGGGGCCGGGAGTGGTATCCGATAAACTAGCCCAGGTACGGGGCCGGGAGTGGTATCCGATAAACTGGCCCAGGTACGGGGCCGGGAGTGGTATCCGATAAACTGGCCCAGGTACGGATAAACTGGCCCAGGTACGGGGCCGGGAGTGGTATCCGATAAACTAGCCCAGGTACGGGGCCGGGAGTGGTATCCGATAAACTGGCCCAGGTACGGATAAACTGGCCCAGGTACGGGGCCGGGAGTGGTATCCGATAAACTAGCCCAGGTACGGGGCCGGGAGTGGTATCCGATAAACTGGCCCAGGTACGGGGCCAGGAGTGGTATCCGATAAACTAGCCCAGGTACGGATAAACTAGCCCAGGTACGGGGCCGGGAGTGGTATCCGATAAACTGGCCCAGGTACGGGGCCGGGAGTGGTATCCGATAAACTAGCCCAGGTACGGGGCCGGGAGTGGTATCCGATAAACTAGCCCAGGTACGGGGCCGGGAGTGGTATCCGATAAACTGGCTCAGGTACGGGGCCGGGAGTGGTATCCGATAAACTGGCCCAGGTACGGATAAACTGGCCCAGGTACGGGGCCGGGAGTGGTATCCGATAAACTAGCCCAGGTACGGGGCCGGGAGTGGTATCCGATAAACTGGCCCAGGTACGGATAAACTGGCCCAGGTACGGGGCCGGGAGTGGTATCCGATAAACTAGCCCAGGTACGGGGCCGGGAGTGGTATCCGATAAACTGGCCCAGGTACGGATAAACTGGCCCAGGTACGGGGCCGGGAGTGGCATCCGATAAACTAGCCCAGGTACGGGGCCGGGAGTGGTATCCGATAAACTGGCCCAGGTACGGGGCCAGGAGTGGTATCCGATAAACTAGCCCAGGTACGGATAAACTAGCCCAGGTACGGGGCCGGGAGTGGTATCCGATAAACTGGCCCAGGTACGGGGCCGGGAGTGGTATCCGATAAACTAGCCCAGGTACGGGGCCGGGAGTGGTATCCGATAAACTAGCCCAGGTACGGGGCCGGGAGTGGTATCCGATAAACTGGCTCAGGTACGGGGCCGGGAGTGGTATCCGATAAACTGGCCCAGGTACGGGGCCGGGAGTGGTATCCGATAAACTAGCCCAGGTACGGGGTCGGGAGTGGTATCCGATAAACTGGCCCAGGTACGGATAAACTAGCCCAGGTACGGGGTCGGGAGTGGTATCCGATAAACTGGCCCAGGTACGGGGCCGGGAGTGGTATCCGATAAACTAGCCCAGGTACGGACAAACTGGCCCAGGTACGGGGCCGGGAGTGGTATCCGATAAACTGGCCCAGGTACGGATAAACTAGCCCAGGTACGGGGCCGGGAGTGGTATCCGATAAACTGGCCCAGGTACGGGGCCGGGAGTGGTATCCGATAAACTAGCCCAGGTACGGACAAACTGGCCCAGGTACGGGGCCGGGAGTGGTATCCGATAAACTGGCCCAGGTACGGGGCCGGGAGTGGTATCCGATAAACTGGCCCAGGTACGGGGCCGGGAGTGGTATCCGATAAACTGGCCCAGGTACGGGGCCGGGAGTGGTATCCGATAAACTAGCCCAGGTACGGGGTCGGGAGTGGTATCCGATAAACTAGCCCAGGTACGGGGCCGGGAGTGGTATCCGATAAACTGGCCCAGGTACGGGGCCGGGAGTGGTATCCGATAAACTGGCCCAGGTACGGGGCCGGGAGTGGTATCCGATAAACTAGCCCAGGTACGGGGCCGGGAGTGGTATCCGATAAACTGGCCCAGGTACGGGGCCGGGAGTGGTATCCGATAAACTAGCCCAGGTACGGGGCCGGGAGTGGTATCCGATAAACTAGCCCAGGTACGGGGCCGGGAGTGGTATCCGATAAACTGGCCCAGGTACGGGGCCGGGAGTGGTATCCGATAAACTAGCCCAGGTACGGGGCCGGGAGTGGTATCCGATAAACTAGCCCAGGTACGGGGCCGGGAGTGGTATCCGATAAACTAGCCCAGGTACGGGGCCGGGAGTGGTATCCGATAAACTAGCCCAGGTACGGGGCCGGGAGTGGTATCCGATAAACTAGCCCAGGTACGGGGCCGGGAGTGGTATCCGATAAACTAGCCCAGGTACGGGGCCGGGAGTGGTATCCGATAAACTAGCCCAGGTACGGGGCCGGGAGTGGTATCCGATAAACTGGCCCAGGTACGGGGCCGGGAGTGGTATCCGATAAACTGGCCCAGGTACGGGGCCGGGAGTGGTATCCGATAAACTGGCCCAGGTACGGGGCCGGGAGTGGTATCCGATAAACTGGCCCAGGTACGGGGCCGGGAGTGGTATCCGATAAACTGGCCCAGGTACGGGGCCGGGAGTGGTATCCGATAAACTGGCCCAGGTACGGGGCCGGGAGTGGTATCCGATAAACTAGCCCAGGTACGGGGCCGGGAGTGGTATCCGATAAACTAGCCCAGGTACGGGGCCGGGAGTGGTATCCGATAAACTAGCCCAGGTACGGGGCCGGGAGTGGTATCCGATAAACTGGCCCAGGTACGGGGCCGGGAGTGGTATCCGACAAACTGGCCCAGGTACGGATAAACTAGCCCAGGTACGGGGCCGGGAGTGGTATCCGATAAACTAGCCCAGGTACGGGGCCGGGAGTGGTATCCGATAAACTAGCCCAGGTACGGGGCCGGGAGTGGTATCCGATAAACTGGCCCAGATACGGGGCCGGGAGTGGTATCCGATAAACTGGCCCAGATACGGGGCCGGGAGTGGTATCCGATAAACTAGCCCAGGTACGGGGCCGGGAGTGGTATCCGATAAACTAGCCCAGGTACGGGGCCGGGAGTGGTATCCGATAAACTGGCCCAGGTACGGGGCCGGGAGTGGTATCCGACAAACTGGCCCAGGTACGGATAAACTAGCCCAGGTACGGGGCCGGGAGTGGTATCCGATAAACTGGCCCAGGTACGGGGCCGGGAGTGGTATCCGATAAACTAGCCCAGGTACGGGGCCGGGAGTGGTATCCGATAAACTGGCTCAGGTATGGGGCCGGGAGTGGTATCCGATAAACTGGCCCAGGTACGGGGCCGGGAGTGGTATCCGATAAACTGGCCCAGGTACGGGGCCGGGAGTGGTATCCGATAAACTAGCCCAGGTACGGGGCCGGGAGTGGTATCCGATAAACTAGCCCAGGTACGGGGCCGGGAGTGGTATCCGATAAACTAGCCCAGGTACGGGGCCGGGAGTGGTATCCGATAAACTGGCCCAGGTACGGGGCCGGGAGTGGTATCCGATAAACTGGCCCAGGTACGGGGCCGGGAGTGGTATCCGATAAACTAGCCCAGGTACGGGGCCGGGAGTGGTATCCGATAAACTGGCCCAGGTACGGGGCCGGGAGTGGTATCTGATAAACTAGCCCAGGTACGGGGCCGGGAGTGGTATCCGATAAACTAGCCCAGGTACGGGGCCGGGAGTGGTATCCGATAAACTGGCCCAGGTACGGGGCCGGGAGTGGTATCCGATAAACTAGCCCAGGTACGGGGCCGGGAGTGGTATCCGATAAACTAGCCCAGGTACGGGGCCGGGAGTGGTATCCGATAAACTGGCCCAGGTACGGGGCCGGGAGTGGTATCCGATAAACTAGCCCAGGTACGGGGCCGGGAGTGGTATCTGATAAACTGGCCCAGGTACGGGGCCGGGAGTGGTATCCGATAAACTGGCCCAGGTACGGATAAACTAGCCCAGGTACGGGGCCGGGAGTGGTATCCGATAAACTGGCCCAGGTACGGGGCCGGGAGTGGTATCCGATAAACTAGCCCAGGTACGGGGCCAGGAGTGGTATCCGATAAACTGGCCCAGGTACGGGGCCGGGAGTGGTATCCGATAAACTGGCCCAGGTACGGATAAACTAGCCCAGGTACGGGGCCGGGAGTGGTATCCGATAAACTGGCCCAGGTACGGGGCCGGGAGTGGTATCCGACAAACTGGCCCAGGTACGGGGCCGGGAGTGGTATCCGATAAACTAGCCCAGGTACGGGGCCGGGAGTGGTATCCGATAAACTGGCCCAGGTACGGGGCCGGGAGTGGTATCCGATAAACTGGCCCAGGTACGGGGCCGGGAGTGGTATCCGATAAACTGGCCCAGGTACGGATAAACTAGCCCAGGTACGGGGCCGGGAGTGGTATCCGATAAACTAGCCCAGGTACGGGGCCGGGAGTGGTATCCGATAAACTGGCCCAGGTACGGGGCCGGGAGTGGTATCCGATAAACTAGCCCAGGTACGGGGCCGGGAGTGGTATCCGATAAACTGGCCCAGGTACGGGGCCGGGAGTGGTATCCGATAAACTAGCCCAGGTACGGGGCCGGGAGTGGTATCCGATAAACTGGCTCAGGTACGGGGCCGGGAGTGGTATCCGACAAACTGGCTCAGGTACGGGGCCGGGAGTGGTATCCGATAAACTGGCCCAGGTACGGGGCCGGGAGTGGTATCCGATAAACTAGCCCAGGTACGGGGCCGGGAGTGGTATCCGATAAACTAGCCCAGGTACGGGGCCGGGAGTGGTATCCGATAAACTGGCCCAGGTACGGGGCCGGGAGTGGTATCCGACAAACTGGCCCAGGTACGGATAAACTAGCCCAGGTACGGGGCCGGGAGTGGTATCCGATAAACTGGCCCAGGTACGGGGCCGGGAGTGGTATCCGATAAACTAGCCCAGGTACGGGGCCGGGAGTGGTATCCGATAAACTGGCCCAGGTACGGGGCCGGGAGTGGTATCCGATAAACTAGCCCAGGTACGGGGCCGGGAGTGGTATCCGATAAACTAGCCCAGGTACGGGGCCGGGAGTGGTATCCGATAAACTGGCCCAGGTACGGGGCCGGGAGTGGTATCCGATAAACTAGCCCAGGTACGGGGCCGGGAGTGGTATCCGATAAACTGGCCCAGGTACGGGGCCGGGAGTGGTATCCGATAAACTGGCCCAGATACGGGGCCGGGAGTGGTATCCGATAAACTGGCCCAGGTACGGGGCCGGGAGTGGTATCCGATAAACTGGCCCAGGTACGGAGCCGGGAGTGGTATCCGATAAACTAGCCCAGGTACGGGGCCGGGAGTGGTATCCGATAAACTAGCCCAGGTACGGGGCCGGGAGTGGTATCCGATAAACTGGCCCAGGTACGGGGCCGGGAGTGGTATCCGATAAACTGGCCCAGGTACGGGGCCGGGAGTGGTATCCGATAAACTAGCCCAGGTACGGGGCCGGGAGTGGTATCCGATAAACTAGCCCAGGTACGGGGCCGGGAGTGGTATCCGATAAACTGGCCCAGGTACGGGGCCGGGAGTGGTATCCGACAAACTGGCCCAGGTACGGATAAACTAGCCCAGGTACGGGGCCGGGAGTGGTATCCGATAAACTGGCCCAGGTACGGGGCCGGGAGTGGTATCCGATAAACTAGCCCAGGTACGGGGCCGGGAGTGGTATCCGATAAACTGGCCCAGGTACGGGGCCGGGAGTGGTATCCGATAAACTGGCCCAGGTACGGGGCCGGGAGTGGTATCCGATAAACTGGCCCAGGTACGGATAAACTAGCCCAGGTACGGGGCCGGGAGTGGTATCCGATAAACTGGCCCAGGTACGGGGCCGGGAGTGGTATCCGATAAACTAGCCCAGGTACGGATAAACTAGCCCAGGTACGGGGCCGGGAGTGGTATCCGATAAACTGGCCCAGGTACGGGGCCGGGAGTGGTATCCGATAAACTAGCCCAGGTACGGATAAACTAGCCCAGGTACGGGGCCGGGAGTGGTATCCGATAAACTGGCCCAGGTACGGGGCCGGGAGTGGTATCCGATAAACTGGCCCAGGTACGGACAAACTGGCCCAGGTACGGGGCCAGGAGTGGTATCCGATAAACTGGCCCAGGTACGGGGCCGGGAGTGGTATCCGATAAACTAGCCCAGGTACGGGGCCGGGAGTGGTATCCGATAAACTGGCTCAGGTATGGGGCCGGGAGTGGTATCCGATAAACTAGCCCAGGTACGGGGCCGGGAGTGGTATCCGATAAACTGGCCCAGGTACGGGGCCGGGAGTGGTATCCGATAAACTGGCCCAGGTACGGGGCCAGGAGTGGTATCCGATAAACTAGCCCAGGTACGGGGCCGGGAGTGGTATCCGATAAACTGGCTCAGGTACGGGGCCGGGAGTGGTATCCGATAAACTGGCCCAGGTACGGGGCCGGGAGTGGTATCCGATAAACTAGCCCAGGTACGGGGCCGGGAGTGGTATCCGATAAACTAGCCCAGGTACGGGGCCGGGAGTGGTATCCGATAAACTAGCCCAGGTACGGGGCCGGGAGTGGTATCCGATAAACTGGCCCAGGTACGGGGCCGGGAGTGGTATCCGATAAACTAGCCCAGGTACGGGGCCGGGAGTGGTATCCGATAAACTAGCCCAGGTACGGGGCCGGGAGTGGTATCCGATAAACTGGCCCAGGTACGGGGCCGGGAGTGGTATCCGATAAACTAGCCCAGGTACGGGGCCGGGAGTGGTATCTGATAAACTGGCCCAGGTACGGGGCCGGGAGTGGTATCCGATAAACTAGCCCAGGTACGGGGCCGGGAGTGGTATCCGATAAACTAGCCCAGGTACGGGGCCGGGAGTGGTATCCGATAAACTAGCCCAGGTACGGGGCCGGGAGTGGTATCCGATAAACTGGCCCAGGTACGGGGCCGGGAGTGGTATCCGATAAACTGGCCCAGGTACGGGGCCGGGAGTGGTATCCGATAAACTAGCCCAGGTACGGGGCCGGGAGTGGTATCCGATAAACTAGCCCAGGTACGGGGCCGGGAGTGGTATCCGATAAACTGGCCCAGGTACGGGGCCGGGAGTGGTATCCGATAAACTGGCCCAGGTACGGGGCCGGGAGTGGTATCCGATAAACTGGCCCAGGTACGGGGCCGGGAGTGGTATCCGATAAACTAGCCCAGGTACGGATAAACTAGCCCAGGTACGGGGCCGGGAGTGGTATCCGATAAACTGGCCCAGGTACGGGGCCGGGAGTGGTATCCGATAAACTAGCCCAGGTACGGGGCCGGGAGTGGTATCCGATAAACTGGCCCAGGTACGGGGCCGGGAGTGGTATCCGATAAACTGGCCCAGGTACGGGGCCGGGAGTGGTATCCGATAAACTAGCCCAGGTACGGGGCCGGGAGTGGTATCCGATAAACTAGCCCAGGTACGGATAAACTAGCCCAGGTACGGGGCCGGGAGTGGTATCCGATAAACTGGCCCAGGTACGGGGCCGGGAGTGGTATCCGATAAACTGGCCCAGGTACGGGGCCGGGAGTGGTATCCGATAAACTGGCCCAGGTACGGGGCCGGGAGTGGTATCCGATAAACTAGCCCAGGTACGGGGCCGGGAGTGGTATCCGATAAACTGGCCCAGGTACGGGGCCGGGAGTGGTATCCGATAAACTGGCCCAGGTACGGGGCCGGGAGTGGTATCCGATAAACTGGCCCAGGTACGGGGCCGGGAGTGGTATCCGATAAACTAGCCCAGGTACGGATAAACTAGCCCAGGTACGGGGCCGGGAGTGGTATCCGATAAACTGGCCCAGATACGGGGCCGGGAGTGGTATCCGATAAACTGGCCCAGGTACGGGGCCGGGAGTGGTATCCGATAAACTAGCCCAGGTACGGATAAACTAGCCCAGGTACGGGGCCGGGAGTGGTATCCGATAAACTAGCCCAGGTACGGATAAACTAGCCCAGGTACGGGGCCGGGAGTGGTATCCGATAAACTGGCCCAGGTACGGATAAACTAGCCCAGGTACGGGGCCGGGAGTGGTATCCGATAAACTAGCCCAGGTACGGGGCCGGGAGTGGTATCCGATAAACTAGCCCAGGTACGGATAAACTAGCCCAGGTACGGGGCCGGGAGTGGTATCCGATAAACTGGCCCAGGTACGGGGCCGGGAGTGGTATCCGATAAACTAGCCCAGGTACGGGGCCGGGAGTGGTATGCCGTGTTAAAACATTGGCGAGGGGGAGGGGGCAGAGAGGAAAACATTGGCGAAAGCTGGAACGCACATAACACGATGTAGAGGACTGTGACAGGTTCCTGCTGTGAAAAGCATCCCACGTAATGGATTTATCCGCGTAGGATGGGTCGTTCCGAAGGAACTCTCTCCGCAGGCAGGTCTCATCTCTAGTTGATGGCTGCTCAAATGAACGGTCCCTGGCCCGGCACGTGCACGGAGAGTGGTTGCGACAGTGTCCTAGCATTGGGAAATTTGGGTGGAAAACGACACCCTATGGATACTATTTCTCCACTCTTTTCCCAAATTCTACTGTTAATTTTCCACTCCTTATTTTAAAATGTATTGGATATTATAACCCTGATACTTATTTATGGATTGAATGATGGGGACAGCCTGTGTAGGGAAAGACAGGTAAGAATTGGCATAGGTACCTAATAACTAATTCTGGTGAGTGGGTAATTGGATATTGGTAAAGCCGACTATATGTTTTTTGGTTGAATTTTCGCCTCTTTATGCTTATTTTTAGCCGTAATTTTTCACTCCGCGCCCCAGCTCCAGAGCAATCCTGGGACCGTGGGTTACCAGGTGTGACTGGGGATGGTGATCTGGCAACACTCGCTACTGCTATGTAGTACGGCTTATCGGTGCAGTTTTCCTCCGAAGCGGGCCACTGCTGGGTGGAGTGTCGTGTTGTTTGTATAATTAAGCATGTGTACGACATATTTCACTTGAGGCCCGGTATAGACTGAGTTTGGCAGTGACACAGGTGTCATCATAGCCTTGTAACTGGGCTGACATCCGGATCAGAAGTAAAGAGCGATGGTCGGGAATAGGATAGTAGGATGTTTCTGCATCTCTAATTGGCCGTGGGTATCGCCTTTTCGTGACCGATAGCCCAAACCTCTGACATTCTTATGATATGTATACGAGACATTTTCAATTGGAAGCTGGTGCTTGTGATGCCCTAGTGTTCACCAAGATTGCTACAGAAGATCGAACCGAGGTTTTGGCCAATATTTCATATTTGGCGGTAGTGGCTAGCTCACTCGTTTTTCTTCTGAGAGGCCTCAGCTTCCCTATACTGTCTAGTTTGTTTTGGGTTGTATGCTAGCCTATAGCGGGCGACGCCGGACGTTCTGCTCGGCTGGACTGACTGCTGCTCAGCACAGCAGTCGAGGGACGGCCGCCAACACGGAGCAGTGTGTATATGTTACAGGCAATGTGAAGAATCAGGCATTCTATAGAATGGATAGGTATTCTATAGAATGCCTAACCGGTCAGGCATTCTATAGATTGCCCAGCCGGTCAGGCATTTTATAGAGTGCCTGGATATGTGCGTTTTTGACATGACCTATTTATGTTAAACCAGTAAAACGTCTTTTTGGGCAATGACCGAGCGGGAGCGCTCTGATAAAGCTAAAACAGGTTTGAAATATGACACGGTACGCGGGAGCACACGTGCGCATTGATTGTGTCCCAATAATGAGTAAAACGTCCAATAGTTTTACCGTGGTATGCAATATGCGTAGGAACAAGGTGCGCAGCCAGGATTTTGCGACGGGGGGGGGGGGGGGGGAGCTAACCGAAGCGGGCCCCTTAGCATTGGCTGATCTCCCCCCCCCCCAAAAAAAAAAAAAAAATGTTTAGTTCCACTCCATTTGAGACCACTGTTCGGCCCATAGGCATTGGTTAAGCTAAGGTTTTAAAACTGGGAGAGGACTCAATGTTAGCCATGCATAGTAGAATAGAGTAATGCAAATAATGAGGAAACTCTCCTTAAGCCTTAACCCGCGCACTGCAGGGGGGTTGATTTCCGCCGCCCCCCTCCCCCTCAGGTTTGTCAAATATAGCGAAAAAACGGCGGCGCTGCGCGCCGCCGGGTTTTGGTACACCTGTTAGGACATTAATTGCACACACTTTGAGAAGAAAAAAATACTCTGGTCAGGTCAGGTCACCAGACCAGGTCAAGTGACCCCACCACCAAACATGTTTGCAGTTGTGCCAAAGCCAGAGTTTTTCACCGATCAGGTTGAAACTTACAGGATGTCATGAGGGCATCAGTACTTACAATTCGTTTATCTTGGAATTTTGATATCGGTGACCTAAGGTCAGGTCAATTTCGTAACCTCCCCATAATAAGTCAATGGGGAAATATACAAATGCTTCCTATTTCAAGGATATGCACGATATTAGTCCAATTACTTCTGGATCATGTTATTATAGGATATTCTTGATGATCCAAGTGTAAGTTTTGTTCAGTGACCCCTATTGGGTCATTTGAGGTCATGCGAGGTCACCATCACTTTTTTGTCAATAACTCTTGACATAATGAAGATAGAGAAGTAAAACAGACATCAATGTGTTTGTCTCGTCGAGACACGTCTTCCCATATGCAACATGCTCTACTTGGGTCACCACTTGACCTTGACCTGAGGTCAAATTGTTATGTTGACTTAACAAGGTCACCACACATATCATTCAAAGCGCCTTGACAAGATAAACACAATGGCGTAAACAGTTTGTCGTTATCTGTATTAAGTAAAAAGTTAATAGCAAAACACGATTTAGCAAAAACAAAACATTTTTTTTCTTTTTGACCTCTGGAGCCTAAACTATTGTCCTGAGATCAAATCTGAGGACACCTTAGCGATTGCAAATTTCGCTGGCTGGCGTTTGCTTTTTCCGTTTGTTTCTAACTATAATTGTTTCTGAGATATATGGGAATTTCTGGAGCGATGTCCTAACACAGAAAAAACTGGAAAATTTGACCTTTGATGACCTCTGGTGACCTCAATTTTGACCTGACCTAAAAGAACACTGAAATACTTTCGATAGAACATGTATGAAGCTATCAAATGCCCTTTTCCGCTTCTCGCTACGTTGCGTAGTTTTCGAGATATCGGGGGGGGGGAGGCGGAAATCACCCCCCCCCCCTGCAGTTCGTGTTCGGCGCAAAGCCCCTGCAGTGCGCGGGTTAACCCTCGCCAGTGCAGGGGAGGTTGATGTACCCCCTCCCCCCTTGGTTTTTCGGGAATAACGCGTAAATATCAACCGATTGCGATGAAACTTGCAGTACCCTACTTGTGAACAATTTGACACATATTCTGAAATTTTTAAGTTGTAGGTCACATGACCCGTGACCTTTGACCTGTTTTTCAAGGTCATGTTTGGCGCAACTGGCGTACCGTAGTATTGATCCTTGTAACTTGTGCAGTTTCATAGTGTTTGTTGTTCAGGAGCATATGCACAGGTGTTTCCAGGTGACAGTTGTGGTTTCCATTGAGATTGTGACCTCGATTGACCTTTCCAGAGGTCAACCGAGGTCACTGACCTCCGATGACCTCAATACTTCTGTGGCTTCTGGCAGTTTCTAGGACATTTTGTGACGCCGATTTCAAATATGGGATCCATTTTACATAATTATATGTTCCACTGGGGTCATGCGCCCCAACAGGTCAACCGAGGTCACTGACCTCAAATGACCTGACATGACCTTTTTGTAATTTGGCAGTTTCTAGGACATTTTGTGGCGCTGATTTCAAATTTTGCACCCATTTAGCATAATTATATGCTCATTCGCGATTCTAGCTAGATTAAATTCAATTTATACGCATGTACAATTTTGTTGAGTTGTGGGTCATTGACATGACCTCAGATGTCGGGTTTTGGGTATCAATGGCTTCCTCTCGTGACAAGCAACACGCTCGTTTTTTAATCGAAGCTCTAGCCCAATTAGGGGTGAAACGCTAGGGGGGGACGTATCCCCCCCCCCCCTGCACGGTCACGCACTGATCGGACGCCGCTGCACGGGCGAGGATTAAACTCGGACTTAAGATGGGCCCTTCCCAAGCCTGAGAGCTGAGATGTGCCTTTTCTGGACCTGAGATGCTCGCTTTCTGAAGCTAAATTGGGTTTTATCAGGCCTGAAATGGGCCCTTTCTGAGTCCACGATGGGCCCCTTTCAGACTCGTGATGCAGGCCCCTCTGAGCCGCGACGGGGCTGCTTTAGCCCCCATAGCACCCCTGGCTGCGCCCCTGATAGGAACGTTCAGCTGAATCGGGCAGGTAGTTTCAGAGATATAAAATAGTGGTCCGCACGTGTGCAGTGCATAGTGACTCAAAGGTTTCGCCAAGCGCAAACCTAACAGGTCTTCCTTAGCATGTATGCACAATTTCAGCTCCATAGGTCCAGTAGTTTCGAAGATATAAAAAAGGGGTCCGCACGTGCGCACGTGCCATGCAACTTCCGATTCATCTTGTGACATATTGCTAAGATGTCAGTCGGGAGCAGCACACCAAATTTCGCCATAATCGGCCTAGCAGTTGCTGAGATACATCATAGGGGTGTAACCCGACACCCTTATTTCTTACACGTGCTCATGTGCGCTCAAACCTTAAGTTAAATTAGGCATGCAACATATGGAGCACCATTGGCTCTTAGCCTACGCCAAATGTGATCCAGTTTGATGAAGCGATTCTATCATTAGGCGCGATTTCGCTCTAAAATCGGTGATTGGCCTGCCCCACTTTTGCGCGTGCCACGCGCGCCACGCGCTATCCAATGGTGAAAGCTCGATATCAATCGGAGCAGTGGTTGCAAAGTTATTAGCTTCCAAAAAGCGTCTGTACGGCCGTGTCGGGCCAGGTCAAATGTAAATTTGTCTAGTAAGTTGACGAGAAACCTCACGGGCGCTTCGCGTCCGCTCGGTAACAAAAAGAAAGAAATACAGCCCAGCCAAAGCAAACATGATTGGAAGTAGGCTGTTTTATGTCTCCTTTCAACTAATGCGGTGGGATATACTTAAGCCGCTTAAACATTATTTTACACAAAACAACATTATAGCTAACATTTTGTTTTTAGTTCCAACAAAGTTTTGATTGATAAGTTAAAGGGGGATAATCACCTTTTGATTTTGTTAGCAACAATTTATCTGGCTACTGTTATGGTATTAAAATGTTGTTATCTAAATGTAATAATTAAATACAATTATTGCCTTATTCAAAGTTGGAAGTTTGGGAAAATTAATGATCGGTATTTTCCCTCCACTATTGGAAAGCGCAACATGCATCAATCATCGCTTTTGCATCAATTTGTTCAACGCTGTGGAATGGGCACTTGTAAACAAATCGCCGACACTAAATGGGTCGCCGTAGTTTAGCTTGGCACCGGCCGGCCGGTGCCAAGCTAAACTACCGATGTCAATGCACCTTTTTTGCAAATTATTGTTGATTGTTCATATTTTTTTGCTCACAATTCGCAAAAGATAGAATGCAGGACACATATTGCATACCTTCACGATAAATGACAATGCGTAGGAAGGCTAATTTACTGAATTCGTTACCGAGTACTTGTTGAGTACCGACCGATATAAGCGTGGATCGGTTATCGGTAGGAAACTGCCAATATCTTTCGGTAGGAATGTTTATATGCAAAATGTGATGAACTTACATCATATTTTGGCCTCGTCTATCGATTTCAGGCGCTAAATCCATTTTTGTGGGAAAATGTTATTATCTCCCTTTAACGGTAGCTGTATTTATGAACAGTCCTAGCCCCACTCAGTCCCGTTCGCCCCCTGGAAGGCAGTTGTACCGGCAGAGGTGATTTCAAAGCGCACTGGTCTTCATCTGCCATACTTGTGTCAAGCCATTTTGTGAACTGGTGCCGGGACGTGTGCTCCTGGATTTTTTAAACGCCTATTCGAAGTGAATAGAGGGTAAGCATACTAGTTAGTAGGATTTGAAAGGATGGTTATTGGCTTTTCTTACCATCGTCTCTATGTGATTGCGGGATAAAATATTATTTGGGTAGACATGCCCGCTGTCAAGCAGACACGTGCCATGGCAAAAAAAATAGGATCCACAAGATCCCAGACAAACTTATTTTCCAGGATCCACAGGATCCCACGAAAATGTATTCCAGGATCCAAGATCCATAGGATCACACGATTTGTTTTCCCTCCAGGATCCAAGATCCACAGGATCCCACAACAAAATGATCGTGCAGGATCCAGGGTCCAACAAGATCCCAGATATTGGATCCTATGGATCCTTTTTTGGGGGGGGGGGGGAATCTTGACACATGTCTGACCACCACATGCAAATCGTACACCCTTGACATTGAGTGTGGGAGTTATAAAGCATGAAATACATGCATTATTATATTGAAGCACCACAAAAAGTGAAATATGCTTAAGCTTTGAAACATGCGGGAACGAGAGCCCCCATTAGTTATGAATTCAGCTTGGAACGGTTTTGGGTCTGGCTGAATGAGCTGGAACGGGATGGGGGCTGAAAATGTGTCCCGTGAAGGGCTCTAGGCCATGAACAAAATTTAAGATCCAAGATACACAAGATCCCATGAGAAAAAAAATCCAGGATCCAAGATCAACAGGATCCCACGAAACATAATTTTCCAGGATCCAAGATCCGCAGGATCCAAGATCCGCAGGATCCAAGATCCGCAGGATCCAAGACCCGCAGGATCCCAGATCCGCAGGATCCCAGATCCGCAGGATCCCAGATCCGCAGGATCCCAGATCCGCAGGATCCCAGATCCGCAAGATCCACAGGATCCCACGACAAAATGATCTTGCAGGATCCAACAAGATCCCAGATCTTGGATCCTATGGATCCTGGATCCCGGATCTTTTTTGGATCTTGGCACATGTCTGCTGTCAAGCACACGAGAACATTTAACATATTTTAGAATAAGCAATAATATAGATGAGCGACTTATACACACATAGCATCGCAGCAACTGTCTATTTTGCATGTTAGATAACTATATTTGGACACCATTGGATAAAATGTTGGATTACCTTATTAAGTCAAATTACGTGGTTGATAAGACAAATAATTCACACGTCATGAGGATATTTGGTTACTTGACCTCAAACATATTGAATTGCTCGCACGGGTGGAGTTTCCTATTCAAATGGTGGGGCAACTGCCCCACCAACTGTGTTTTGCCCCACCAACTTTTGTCAGATTTGAAGGTTTCTGGCGTTAAAATTTCCTTTTGTCACCTCAACCATACCAAACAGCCAGCCAATATGGCATTTTGCCCCACCAACTTTTCTGAAAAGCTCCACCCATGATTGCTCGCCGCGAAATACATGTGCCGAGTATGTTGTAAAAATATTGCCGCCATTCGAGCATACACAAATATCGAAATCAGTGAAAGTAGATTACGTGCACCACTAGAATAACCTTGCCCTGGTACCAGCATTAGTGCCAAGCAATCAAGAAATACCGTCACAAAACCAAGTCCAAGTTCATTGGTACCTAATTCATCATCACGCTTTGTTGTGAGGGGCATTGCATTGATTAATCGTAGTTCAATATCAATATGTGATCCGAGCCGCCTCGTCTGCTACGTTTTTGATCATTCAGTGACTATGTTAAAGTGACAACAAGCGGCGTTTATGGACACACAATTAACTCCAGTAACAAGCAAATATTATACCATGACCACTGCAAAAAAAGACATGTGCACAGTTATATCGCATGCCGCCACTGTATTTGTCATTCATAACGCATTTATTTCAAGTGATGTTCATGGACTATTAAGTTATAAGTGTGTCTAAGTGTACAAGTAGGTACCTATATGTAAAATGTTTAGGTATTCTATAGAATGCCTGGCCGGCTAGGTATTCTATAGAATGCCTAGGCAATCTATAGAATGCCTAACCGGCTGGGCATTCTATAGAATGCCTAGGCAATCTATAGAATGCCTAACCGGCTGGGCATTCTATAGAATGCCTAGGCAATCTATAGAGTGCCTGACCGGCTGGGCATTCTATAGAATGCGTGATTCTTCACATTGCCTGTAATATATACACTGTTGTACACTGCTGCTGGGGCACGAAAGGCAGACTCTGTCACAGAAGAGCAGGCTGACACATTGCAAAGTATGTGTGAATCTGTATGTGGACGGGGAACAGTGGTGGTGATGGGGGACTACTGGGCGGCTTGTCAGTCTGGTCAGGGATGTGGACGGGGAACAGTGGTGGTGATGGGGGACTACTGGGCGGCTTGTCAGTCTGGTCAGGGATGTGGACGGGGAACAGTGGTGGTGATGGGGGACTACTGGGCGGCTTGTCAGTCTGGTCAGCAATGAGGTTAGAGCATGGTGTTAACACTGGTAAGCCTTTGGCGGCATGCGGTGTGGGACTTCCCGGCCAGCGCTCAGCACACATGGCACAACTGGCCTGGACTCACGTCCGTATTATGGTTTGGGGCAGGCCGCTGGACTCACGTCCGTGTTATGGTTTGATGCCGCTGGACTCACGTCTGTGTTATGGTTTGGGGAAGGCCGCTGGACTCACGTCCGTGTTATGGCCTGATGCCGCTGGACTCACGTCCGCATTATGGTTTGGGGCAGGCCGCTGGACTCACGTTCGTGTTATGGTTTGAGACCGCTGGACTCACGTCTGTGTTATGGTTTGAGGCCGCTGGACTCACGCCTGTGTTATGGTTTGAGGCCGCTGGACTCACGTCTGTGTTATGGTTTGAGGCCGCTGAACTCACGTCTGTGTTATGGTTTGAGGCCGTTGGACTCACGTCTGTGTTATGGTTTGAGGCCGCTGGACTCACGTCTGTGTTATGGTTTGAGGCCGTTGGGCTCACGTCTGTGTTATGGTTTGAGGCCGCTGGACTCACGTCTGTGTTATGGTTTGAGGCCGTTGGACTCACGTCTGTGTTATGGTTTGAGGCCGCTGGACTCACGTCTGTGTTATGGTTTGAGGCCGCTGGACTCACGTCTGTGTTATGGTTTGAGGCCGTTGGACTCACGTCTGTGTTATGGTTTGAGGCCGCTGGACTCGCCTCCGTATTAGCCTTGGCTGGTGTAGTACGCATCAGGGCGGACCGGCGGCGGCTCTGCCCGCTCGCGGATCGCGCCGTGTGCCCTCGCCTGTCGACTGCGAGTCACGCCGGGCGGGCCGGACGGGCCGCGGGCGGCGGGCGCGGCCGCTCGGGGATATGTCGGGGGGGGGGGGGGGAGGGCACAGCTCTGGGCTCTGGTCGGCAGGCCGGGGTGGTTCGCGGCGGTGGACGGTAGGGTTGGGTGGTGGTGATGGCGGCTGTTTGTCTGCTGGGTCCGGGTTGGGTGGTGGTGGTGGTGGTGGTGGTGGTGGTGGTGGTGGTGGTGATGGTGATGATGATGATGATGATGATGATGATGATGATGATGATGATGATGATGATGATGATGATGATGATGATGATGATGATGATGATGATGATGATGATGATGATGATGATGATGATGATGATGATGATGATGATGATGATGATGGCGGCGTCTGTTTGTCGGCTGGGTCCGGGTTGGGTGGTGGTGGTGAGATGGCGGCTGTTTATCGGCTGTTTGTCGGCTGTTTGTCGGCTGTTTGTCGGCTGTTTGTCGGCTGTTTGTCGGCTGTTTGTCGGCTGGGTCCGGGTCGGGTGGTGGTGGTGGTGGTGGTGGTGGTGGTGGTGGTGGTGGTGGTGGTGGTGGTGGTGGTGGTGGTGGTGGTGGTGGTGGTGGTGGTGGTGGTGGTGGTGGTGGTGGTGGTGGTGGTGGTGATGATGATGATGATGATGATGATGATGATGATGATGATGATGATGATGATGATGATGATGATGATGATGATGATGATGATGATGATGATGATGATGATGATGATGATGATGATGATGATGATGATGATGATGATGATGATGATGATGATGATGATGATGATGATGATGGCAGCTGTTTGTCGGCTGGGTCCGGGTTGGGTGGTGGTGGTGAGATGGCGGCTGTTTGTCGGCTGGGTCCGGGTTGGGTGGTGGTGGTGAGATGGCGGCTGTTTGTCGGCTGGGTCCGGGTTGGGTGGTGGTGGTGAGATGGCGGCTGTTTGTCGGCTGGGTCCGGGTTGGGTGGTGGTGGTGAGATGGCGGCTGTTTGTCGGCTGGGTCCGGGTTGGGTGGTGGTGAGATGGCGGCTGTTTGTCGGCTGGGTCTGGGTTGGGTGGTGGTGAGATGCCGGCTGTTTGTCGGCTGGGTTGGGTGGTGGTGGTGAGATGGCGGCAGTTTTTGGGCTGGGTCTGGGTTGGGTGGTGGTGGTGAGATGGCGGCAGTTTTTGGGCTGGGTTGGGTGGTGGTGGTGAGATGCCGGCTGTTTGTCGGCTGGGTCCGGTGGGTCCACTGCCCCGCACAAGGCCAACCGGACACGCCCAAAACGCTAGCCAACGGTTTCGGCCCCGGTCTGTGCTGACACTGGAGTGTTACGTGAAGAGTCGGTGATGATGTGGATGTCTGTGAATGCGATGTAACGGATAATAATAGGAAATATCTGTGGGTAACTATGAATGTTATGCAAGGGATAATGGGTGAAGGAAATGTTGTGTGGGATATTAGTTAGGGATCGGTAAAAGTAGGCTTTGAAAGTGAAAAGTGAAAACTTGGAAATACCGGGTCGAACCGAGGACTCGATGCTAGTCAAATAGTGGGTGTCATCGGTTATTGGTTCGTGTATTGTTCTTTGGCTACCTTGGACTTTCTGCTGCCACTGTGCCCCTTACTTGGGATTCAGAAAGGGAATACCATGTCCTTCTGTATCTTTCCTCCTATGCGTCCACTTTTACCTATCATATCCTCCAACTATGGAAAAGCCCATCCCCTGTAGACCACGCCTTTGTGCGCTGGCGCCTGAAACGATGTCAAAGCGGCGCGAAACGATGTCAAAGCGGCGCACATAACGGTGGAGTGGTGCGTACGGTCTTGCTCAACATGTGTATGATTAATGTGTGACGTGCGTCCCCTGGCTGGTGACGACCGGTCGCCTGACGGGCTGGCGCTTCGTATTCAGTGTGAACGGGCGCGATACGGCCTGACTGACCCCTCGGATGGGCCGAGCGCCGGCGCTGCGCACGCGCTCAGCGGAATACAGTAACGCATACGCGCGGAGATGGCGATGTACCGGCGCCAAATACGCGGCGAAAGTGGCGACCTGCACGCGTCAGACGCGTCACGCAATGTGTCGCGTTCGTGGGACGCCGAGCGTTCGGTGTCACAGGATTGGTGGCATTTTGACACCGCGACGCGACAGTTTCTGGAACGGCCCGAAACCTGTCGAAGACGACGGCTCACTCCAAACCTGCTCAATGTCTGGTCATCGTTTGCCTTACATAGTGAACGGTGTGGTAATCCGTTGACAGGTATGCGGCCTTTAGCAGTCATGTAAATTAGTGTGCAATCATTCGGCATGTAAATAACCACGTCACGCAGTAGTGACGTCAATCGGTGGTGGTTTTCAAATATGTAGAATCAGCCTTCGAGCGGATATTCCCTGTAAACTGGCCATATTAATGGCTGGTTGGTGTTGCGACCCGGGCTTGTGACGCACGATATTGACGTCAATACAATCCGGCGACGTCATCCGTACGAGTCTGCATACGTTGACGTCAGAGTTAGAGGACGTTTGAGGACGCGTTCCTCACAGACTGTTACGCCTGTTCCCAGACGCCGCAGCCGCTGGAGGAGGCGACCAAGCTGCTACAGCCGCTGCTGCAGCTGGCGCAGAACAAGATCGAAACGCACCTCATGGCCTTTGAGATCTACTACAGGAAAGGTGAGATCATTGGCTCAGGTCTGCTGCAGGAAAGGTGAGAGAATGGGCTCAGATCTGCCTGCAACAGCAAATGTTGAGGGTCGTCGTAGGTCTATAACAGGAAAGGTGAGAATCGGCTCAAGTGTTCTACAGAAGAAGCCGGTTTGTATTTACTATGAATGATTGAAAGGCCTTGGATTTACTACAGGAAATGTCAGTATTTTCGTCAGGAGTGGTGTCACCTCGCTATCTGACCTGGCCGCCGCCTGAGCCGCCTGTGCCGCCTGTGCCGCCTGAGTCGCCTGTGCCGCCTGTGCCGCCTGAGCCGCCTGAGCCGCCTGAGCCGCCTGTGCCGCCTGTGCCGCCTGAGCCGCCTGAGCCGCCTGTGCCGCCTGAGCCGCCTGTGCCGCCTGTGCCGCCTGAGCCGCCTGAGCCGCCTGTGCCGCCTGAGCCGCCTGTGCCGCCTGTGCCGCCTGTGCCGCCTGTGCCGCCTGTGCCGCCTGAGCCGCCTGTGCCGCCTGTGCCGCCTGTGCCGCCTGAGCCGCCTGTGCCGCCTGAGCCGCCTGTGCCGCCTGAGCCGCCTGAGCCGCCTGAGCCGCCTGTGCCGCCTGAGCCGCCTGAGCCGCCTGAGCCGCCTGTGCCGCCTGTGCCGCCTGAGCCGCCTGTGCCGCCTGTGCCGCCTGTGCCGCCTGAGCCGCCTGAGCCGCCTGTGCCGCCTGAGCCGCCTGAGCCGCCTGTGCCGCCGCCGTATGTCAGACACGTGATGCTCCCTGACGGGGCCGCGTCCCCCAGCCCCGTGTTTTGCCCCGCCGTGTGATGAGCGTGCGATACGGGAGTGTCGGGTCGTCGGTGTCTGATACACGCGTGACGCCTGGATGACCGCTTAGTATGCCGCGTCAGCCGAGCCCCGCTGTAATGTCTTGATAGCAGCGGTGGCAGCCCGAATTTCACGATCAGTATGCTGTTCGCGATGTGGTGTCGCCAAGCTGATGGCTCGCTGCCCGCTCCCCTACGGAGCAACGAGGTGTGTGTGGCTAACCCAAACTGACGAACTGACGAACTGACCTGATCTGGCCAGATCCGACAGCTGAGTGAGCAGCTGAGCGGGTGACCTGACCTGCACAGCGTCTCCAAGCTCATCCCTCGGAACTCCGCTCTCCTTGCCCAACCCCTGTGTGACCTGACCCGAGCTGACCTCTGCCTTGCCCCACAGGTCGCATTCTGCTGATGCTGCGTGCCCTGAAGCGGGCGCACGCTCTGGACGCTTCTAGCGCCTGCCTGGCGGGCCAGCTGGTGCGGTTCCGCCGTCTGCTGAGCGAGCAGGAGGCGCAGCTGAGCGAGGCGGTGCGCGCCGTGGTGGCCGAGGAGGCGGCGCCGCGCCTGTTCGGAGACGACTGTACCGCACAGCAGCTGGCGGACCGCCTGGTCAGCGAGCAGACCGACTCGCTCACCCACGTCCTGCAGGGTGAGCAGAAACAGGAAGGCAGAGGGAGGGCAACTGGTCCAAATAGGACTCAAACAGGAGAGGAGGGAGAGCAACTGGTTCAAATAAGACTCAAACAGGAGAGGAGGGAGGGGAACTGGTCCAACTAGGACTCAAACAGGAGAGGAGAGAGAGCAACTGGTTCAAATAGGACTCAAACAGGAGAGGAGGGAGGGGAACTGGTCCAACTAGGACTCAAACAGGAGAGGAGAGAGAGCAACTGGTTCAAATAGGACTCAAACAGGAGAGGAGGGAAGGGAACTGGTCCAAATAGGACTCAAACAGGAGAGGAGGGGGAACTGGTCCACATAGGACTCAAACAGGAGAGGAGGGAGGGCAACTGGTCCAAATAGGACTCAAACAGGAGAGGAGGGAGGGCAACTGGTCCAAATAGGACTCAAACAGGAGAGGAGAGAGAGAGAGAGAGCAACTGGTTCAAATAGGACTCAAACAGGAGAGGAGGGAGGGGAACTGGTCCAAATAGGACTCAAACAGGAGAGGAGGGAAGGGAACTGGTCCAAATAGGACTCAAACAGGAGAGGAGGGGGAACTGGTCCAAATAGGACTCAAACAGGAGAGGAGGGAGGGGAACTGGTCCAAATAGGACTCAAACAGGAGAGGAGGGAGGGGAACTGGTTCAAATAGAACTCAAACAGGAGAGGAGGGAGAGGAACTGGTCCAAATAGGACTCAAACAGGAGAGGAGGGAGGGGAACTGGTCCAAATAGGACTCAAACAGGAGAGGAGGGAGGGCAACTGGTCCAAATAGGACTCAAACAGGAGAGGAGGGAGGGCAACTGGTCCAAATAGGATTCAAACAGGAGAGGAGGGAGAGCAACTGGTAGGATTAAGGCTATGAGTGGAATAATACCGGAGGAACCACCTAAAATGCTACTTTGCCGACTTATTTCGTATGCCATGGGGTTGCGTCTTGTAGTGGTTCGAGAGGGTATAGCAAGCCAGTGGATAGGATGCATAGGGTGGGTGGAAGTATGCCCGAATAAGCTCATAAAAAGCTGCTTTTGGCTTATCTTGTATTCCATGGAATTGCGTATTCAGTGGCTCGAGATGGCGCAACAGCTAGTTGATAAGATGCATCGGTTTTACCGGAATGCGATTATGCACTGGTTTGATCGATTGAAGAGTATTTTGGTGAATGCAAACAATATTAGATGATCTCAGATTGCAAGGTCACTGGATCAGTGCCAGAACAGTGTTACTGTTCTGTACTGTTCAGTACTGTACAGTGTATCAGTACAGTAACAGGCTGGCCCCGAACTCTGCCAGTGAAGGCGGCTCGACACTGGAATGTGGGACCCGTCACACCCGGGGAGCGACACCTCAACTGACACGGACTGCACCTTGGTTCGGCGAACACCCATCTGGGAGCGGCGTGTCGTCGCTCATATATCGCTGATTAGACATTTGTCGCAATGTGGCGAGACTCTGAGAAATAGTTGGCGTGCCTACTGGTCAGTTTTACGGCCGGTCAGTAATGAATGGCGTGATGGTTTCGCTCTGTATCTGACGGGATCGCTGCTGACAGGTGCGCGCATGGTGTACTTCCTGGACAACACCAGGGATGACGAGGCGGTGAAGCTGGTCTCTGATCTGGCTGCCTTCCCGAACTGCACCTGGCAGGTGGGTCATCTCTGCGGCGTGTTCAGGGACTTCGGGCATCTCTCTACGACGTGTCGAAGGATTTGGGAGGGTTGGGCTATGAGGTATTCGTTCGCGGAATTGTGTGCTAGGGCTAGTTTTGTGGAGATAAATCGGTTGACGTGTGTTATACTCGCGGAAGCTTTTGGTAGTCTCGGAAGTAATTCTGTTTTTACAAGGTGTTTATTGAAATGTATGACTTAGATTAATTGATAGTTCTGTATGAGGCTGACCGCAGGTCGTGGGTTTGTGGAGGATGTTATGTGGTCATGTCCACATGCAACGCTGCCATCTTTGCTCTGTAGTGGGCTGCTGCTGCGGTCACCCAACAAAGGTGTGTTATGGGCCAGTCTCGTGTACCATATGAAAGGCAGACGGCTTGTGAGGAGCACTTTTTATGGGGCTTCGTGTGCGACAAAATATTGGACGCGGGATCTAAACACATCAGCACTTTACATATTGCAGAGCAGCTTGCAAGTAACTTTTCTGGCCATAAATGTGGGCTTTGGAAATTCGAGTACACAGCAGAATTCACAATGGTCTGGATGGTGGGACTTGTGCTGTCTTGTAGCTAAACGGAGAGTGGTGGTGGC
Source organism: Chirona hameri (assembly GCA_036785665.1). Classification (NCBI taxonomy): domain Eukaryota; kingdom Metazoa; phylum Arthropoda; class Thecostraca; order Balanomorpha; family Balanidae; genus Chirona; species Chirona hameri. Next base: position 862 of record JAXIVJ010015374.1, on the reverse strand, counting down.
TCGTTGGTTGTTGTAATGAGTCATGACCTGTCAGGATGCTGGAGACACAATATGGCCGCTCATTAAGTCTGGTCACGTTGGCATCACTAATTTAGTTATTCTGTTCCTTGAATTTCGTACCGTTTAGACGGTGGGACATCATTTCTTCCTGGACATCATTTCATCATGGACATAATTTCTTCCTCGTATTACTTTCGGTTCACATGTGCCCAGGCGATCATTTTTTAGCCTCAAAAGGAATGCATTACTCATACGTATATCTCAAACTCATGCCCTGGGCACGTATTTAAATTGTTTTCAAATTATTCCACGAAGAAAGTTATCACTGTTGTATCGCACACAACTCGCATCTGAGCACACAGCAATAACTGGATTGTTTTCGAATCATTCCGCGAAGGAAGGCAACTATCACTGTTTTATCGCAATCAATAATCGGTCACCAATCGGTCGATAATCGTTCATGTTCGTGCCATTCCACGGCACCATTCTCCTTCTCCGCACGCGGTCCTGGTGATGAAACTCACGACTGTAGTCAGCTGACTGTGAGGGCCGCTGATTCAGGCATTGTGACCGAGGCCTGTCCGTGACCGTGGCGTTGGACTTCAGAGCCCACGGAGACTGAACGGCGTCCGTAGCGGCTGTGGCAGCCGTGACCCGCAGATGCAGACACCTCGCGCACCGCGCCGTGACTCGCAGATGCAGACACCTCGCGCACCGCGCCGTGACCCGCAGATGCAGACACCTCGCGCACCGCGGCGTGACGGCGTGGTGCGAGGTGTCTGCATCTGCAGCTGTATCTGTGCCGGCCCGGGCCGTCTCCACGGGCAGATGGGATCGCAGTCGGGGTGTGATATCCATCTTG
>JAXIVJ010015373.1:0-31784 GCA_036785665.1 Chirona hameri | reverse complement strand
TATTTTCTGAGATACAAAAAAGGGTGCGCATGTGCACACGTGCAGTTGCACCACCTTTGACTTGTGGGAAAGTGGAGGCTGAGAGATCCCTAACCGCACACCAAATTTGAACACAATCGGCTCAGCCGTTCCAGAGATATAGACTAGGGTTGTGCACATGCGCAAATGCAGAGCATCCACCCCTGACTTGTGGGAAACTGGCGGATGAGAGGTCCCTAACTACACACCAAATTTGAACACAATCGGCTCAGCCGTTCCTGAGATATAGAAGAGGGGTGTGCACGTGCGCACGTGCAGAGGCACCCCACCCCTGAGTTGTGTGGAAGTGGCGACTGAGGGGTGCCTAGCCACACACGAAATTTGCACATAATCTGCCCAGCCGTTGCGGAGTTATTGCGAGAAAATACTTTTCAACACCCCTCACGCGGCACGTGCCACGCGCAGTGGTAGTCACCGACATGATTCAGCACTGGTCTCTAACGGGTAGGTTAGATGGGGCTGCTAAGCAAAGAAGTCCGGTTGTCAACCGGACGTGCGGTTGCAGAGATATGAGCTTCTCAAAAGCGTCGCCACGGGCCGGGCCGGGCCGCTCATAATCAGATTGTTCCCATACACCACGGAAGGACGAGCGAGCGCTTCGCGGTCGCTCGTAATCAGCGCAGCCCAGCCTCTGTTCCAGCCGCTGGGGCCTGGCTGAGGGGCTGCACATCAGCTTCCCGTCCCTGCCACAGTAAGCTGAACAGACTGCAGAACACAGCTGAACAGACTGCAGCTCCCGGCTCGGTCGGGCAGGGCTTACTGGATTCTGCAACAAGCATTGTGAGACATCGCCACGACCTGTCCGTGGCTACTGTCGACTGTGTGTACTGTGTGTACTGTCGACATTAACACGACCTGTCTCTAACCTCCTTCTCTCTTCCTTTTCCGCTCTGTCCTCCACACCGAGAGCTAAATAGACTGTTATAGGAAGCGGCAGCGTGCAGGTAGATAATACGGCTCTAATCAGCTTTGCAATCGGATTAGGTGTGGACTTAGTGCTAACTACAATCATTAATGCTTATAATTTAATCGTTTATAAAACAAGCTTCGATGCTCCAGGCACTTGAATTCCACTATCTGGTGGTGAATAGATAACAAATTACATTTGCGATGTGGCGAATAACAAAATAAAATATTGAGGAGAGCGTATGTAAATATACGATGCATTTAAGGAATACATGTTATGAAAGTAGCATTCAAGTCAGCAATGCTGTCGGGAACTACAATGAACATATTACAGCGTGACATATCGACAGCTTCCTGAGTCCGACTGCCGCTAGGATGTGCACAAACGCCATCGCTCTCGTGTGTGTGTGTGTGTGTGTGTGTGTGTGTGTGTGTGTGTGTGTGTGTGTGTGCGTGTGTGCGTGTGTGCGTGCGTGCGTGCGTGCGTGCGTGCGTGCGTGCGTGCGTGCGGGCGTGCGTGCGGGCGTGCGGGCGGGCGGGCGGGCGGGCGGGCGGGCGGGCGGGCGTGCGTGCGTGCGTGCGTGCGTGCGTGCGTGCGTGCGTGCGTGCGTGCGGGCGTGCGGGCGTGCGGGCGTGCGGGCGTGCGGGCGGGCGGGCGGGCGGGCGGGTGGGCGGGTGTGTGCGTGTGTGTGTGTGATTTAAGGCCGCTTAACTCTGGCTAATTGACCTGGTTTTGTATTATTGTTATTGATGATTAGTCATTTGCTTTTTAAAATATTTACGAACTCCATCTTACCCATTCGATCTTACATTTAAATGTTAGGTGTTGTTATGTATTGTGGAGAAAGGCTAAAGTGTCGTGACAACAGCCACGTAGCCAAGGTTTTTTTTCCCGGACCGGCTTTTAGCCATATTCCGGGTGGGGAGTGACATCTGGCAATTTGCCAGGAAAAGAGTTACGTTATCCGGTTTATGTGACCCGGAGCAAACTAGGGACTAGGGCAGCTATTTTACGTTACTAATTACGTTAACCGGTTTATTTGTACCCGGCAAAATTATTTGTTCAAAGTAAATATAATATCTAACATTACGTTAAGTATTTCGTTCAAGGTCAAATATAATATCTAGCATTACGTTAAGTATTTCGTCCAAGGTCAAAAATAATATCTAGCATTACGTTAAGTATTTCGTTCAAAGTCAAAAATAAGTCAAACACGAGACACACATGCATACATATTTTTATTACAATACACTTGTACAGTGTCAGTGTTGATGGAGCCGTGGCGGTGCCGTCATTGCCACAACGGGAGACTGTTGCCAGTCTCCCTGGCTCCGGCGCCTCGGCGAGACCTGGTTGTGGGTGTATTTAGCTGGGCGAAAAGTCCTGAATAATAAAAAACCCAGCGTCTAAGGCAAAGGGGAAAAAACCTGCGCGGTGGGCCGAAAGTGCGCAAGGCCAAAAACCCCTGTTATATTTGATTAGCTAAACGTGTTTGGTAGAGATAATCTAAGAGGAGACCTATCAATTCAGGATAACTATCACCTAACAGTGTTTGAAGGTTTAATGTGATGCCATTTTGTTGTGTGTAATTAATAATGTTCTGTCGTTTATCGTTGTGTACTGGGCAAGTAATAAGTAAGTGCTTGATTGTGTAGCGCGGATAACCTGGGCAATGTTGGCAATTTGGTGGCGGGAGATTCTCCATAATATAATAATGAGTAATTTTTGTATGACCGAGACGGAGGCGCGCCAAAATTACCTCCTTCTCTCTACAATTCTGGTGACTAGATATAAAATTTTGGACTTTTGGCTTGATTGGATAAAGATGAAAATGCGGAGCGGCGTCCCACTCGCTCTGGCGCAGTATGCTAAGTTGAGAATTAATATAATTTAACACGTCTGATACTGGGCTTGGAAGTTGGTTTACTGAAGGTAATTCTAGGCTCAATTTCGCAAGTCTGTCGGCTTCCTCGTTTCCCGGGATACCGGCGTGTCCTGGGATCCAGAGGAATTTAATACTATTGTTTTTACTGTTTAAATACTTGATTAGTTGTCTGATTTTAAATACTATCGGGTTTCTACATTCACTAATCGAGGAAATGGCCGTGAGCGAGGCGGACGAGTCTGTGCAAATGACTACTTCCTTAAGTTTTTCTTTTCTGACATATATTAATGCTAATAAAATGGCTGACAATTCCGCTGTGTATACGCTATTTATGTCGGGAAGTCTAAAGTTATTGCTAACTGTGTTTGTGTTGAATGCACCACCGGTTCGGCCTTCGCCCCGTGAACCGTCTGTGTATATGTATGTGTATGTGTTGTGTTGTGCTTTGTGTTCGTGGAAGAGTGAGAGTGTTTCTGACGCGGTGACTGTGTTTTTGTTGTGTGTGAAGAGGCGGTGTGTGTCTGGTGTTGTGTCGAGCCAGTGAGGTGTGAGTGGTGGCGTTGGCATTGTGGTGATGTGAGCGATGTTGAATAGTGTGAGTGTTTGTCTGATTCTGTGACTGATAAGCGGGTGTCGTTTTTGTAGTAGTGTTTGTCGTCTAGTGGGTGCGGGGTGATTTAAAATGTGGAATGTTGGGCGTGTGGGGTGTGAACTTGCTCTGGCGTAGAATCTAAGTAGTGTGTATTTGCGTCGGCGGCAGAGTGTGGGAATGTTAGTGTCGATGTGTAAGTTTGTGGTGTTGGTGGTGCGGCAGGCTCCAGTCACGATGCGCAAGGCAGCGTTTTGGACAGTTTGCAATTTTTTAATTTGTTTGGAACATATGTCATCAAATAAGAATGCGTTATAATCCAGTACTGGGCGTATCAGGGAAGTATATAGTTGGAGGAGAGTGGCACGATCTGCGCCCCACTCTCGACCAGCCAATGACTTCATAATATTAATTCGTCGCGTACATCTCTGCACTAAATCATTGAAGTGTGGGATGAACGAGAGACGTGTGTCTAGCGTTATTCCCAGATACTTGCATGATTTGACGAAAGGGATAATTTGATTGTTATATTTTAATGGAATGTAGGGTTCCACATATGCAGGTTTCTTTGAAAAAATTAGAGATGCAGATTTACTTGGAGAAATTTCCAGACCCCATTGGTCGCACCATACCTTTATATCAATGAGTACTAGTTGTAACATTTTGCTGGCTTGATCGACACTCGGGTGCGAGAACCACACCGCCAGGTCATCAGCGTACATTGAAAATTTGAGACCTTTGTCGATCTTATTAATATTACTGAAGATGTCGTTAATCATAATTAAAAATAGGGTCGGGGTGAGGACCGATCCCTGTGGGACACCGTGGTCCTGATTTTGATTTGGAGAATATGTGTTGCCGCACCTTACATTAAAAGTTCTATTTTATAAAAAGTTTTGGATAAATTTGGCGAGTCGACCTCGAATTCAGGCCTTATGGACCTTTACTAGAAGTGCGGTTTTGTTGACTCTGTCAAACGCAGCTCTCAAATCAAGAAAGAGGGCAACTGTGACCTCTCTCCCTCGAAAGCCGCGCTGGACAGAGTCGATAAGACCAACTAAATTGTCCGCAGTGGAGCGACCAGGTCGAAAACCACTTTGGTGTGGGGAAAGTAAATTATTTGATTCAATGTATGTCCTGATGCGTCCATTAACCATGCGTTCGAATAGTTTACATGCACAACTAGTTAGAGAAATAGGGCGATAGCTAGCGGGGAAGATTTGGGTTTGCGAGGTTTAATTATAGGAATTAGCGTACTATTATGCCAAGATTCAGGGAAAGTGCCATCAAACCACATGGTGTTGAAGGCTGTTAGTAAGTTGGTGAGACCAGTCTCTGTCAAGTTTTTAAAGAAAGAGTAATCAATTTGATCTGGCCCTACAGAAGTTTTACCACATTTACCGATAGCATACGTTAACTCGGAGTTGGTAAAAGGAGAGTTGTAGATTTCTACGTTATTAGAGTCAAAGCTAATAGATTGAAATTGATCGTTAAGTTGGTTAGTAAAAGTTGGTGTACATTGTTGTGTTGATGATATGTTAGCGTAGTGTTGTGCAAATTGTGTCGCCACCTCTAGGGGAAGCGTGTAAGATGTGTTGTGTATTTGTAAGTGTGGGATTTTGTATGACGGTGGTCTTTTATTTGAAAACGATTTAATTAATGTCCAAATTTTTGAGAGGGAGGTAAATCGATTAAAGGTAGATGAGAATTCCTGCCAAGATTCTTTTTTTGCTTTGTCAATGATTGTTTTAGCCAAAGAGCGGGTTTTCCGTACTTCGTGTTCGTTTTCTGCAGTTATACAAGATTTAAATTTTCGAAATGCTCTTTTCCGGAGGGCAACAGCTCTTTGGCATTCTGTGTTCCACCACGGGGCAGTACGCTGCCTCGGGTGGTGTTGTGTGTGTGTGCGTGTGTGTGGAATGTGCTGGTGTGCTGATGCGAGAATAGTGTTTAAAAATGTGTTAATGTCGGTCTGGGAGTCTGCGGGGTGACTAGTGTCAATGTGTTTTTGAAAGGAGGACCAGTCGGCTTTGCGAAGGTTCCATCTAGGCAGAGAGTAAAAATTTGTCTGTCCTGAAGGGACTTGGAGTTCTAAGTGAATTGGGAAATGATCGCTAAAAAGAGGGTCAGATTGTGCGTTAAATGTAAAAAGAGTCGCGATGCGTGGTGTGGCGAAGGCGAGATCGATGGCGCTGTAAGTCACCTCGCCTCCTGAGTGGTGTACGTGTGTGGGCGATTGGTCGTTAAGGAAGACCAAATTATGCCGGTCCAGTAGGTCCAGCATAATTTGGCCTCGGAGAGAGTTCCGAAGGCAGCCCCACGCCCGACTATGCGCGTTGAAATCGCCCATAATCAGACATGGGGTGTTAATATTTGTAATAAGCTGGGAAAAAGAATCAATGTCTATGTCCTCCGTAGGACGGAAATAAATTGAGATGAGAGTTATTTCTAGCTGAGCGATTTTAATATTAACGCCGACTGCGTCTAAGGTTGTTTGAAGGTCGATTTGATGATGCAAAAGTTGGTTTGAAATAAGCAAAGCCGAGCCGCCTCGGTGCGGTGATGCATTTACGTTGTTTGTATAAAGGCTATAACCGTAGATTTTAAGAGTATAATTGTTAAAGTCGGCGTCAATAAAATGGGTTTCCTGAACAGCGGCTACTAACGGATTATTATTTAAGACGTAATGTTTGAATTGCCCCCAATGGGATATTAAAGATCTAACATTCCATTGGAGGACAAATTCTGACTGGTTATTATTCATTTTTAGTCGCTGCTGTCCGGGCCGCGCCCTGCGGTCGCTCGGGTGTGCCTAGGTATGCGGGGCTTCGACCGTGACCGGGACCGGGCTGGCGGGGAGGGGGTCGGGCTCTCCTCAGTGGCCCGGGGGCGGGAGTGGGTGGAGGGGCGGGAGTGGGAGGAGGAGCGGGGTTGGGAGGAGGGGCGGGAGTGGGAGGAGGGGCGGGGTTGGGAGGAGGGGCGGGAGAGGGAGGAGGGGCGGGGTTGGGAGGAGGGGCGGGAGTGGGAGGAGGGGCGGGAGTGGGAGGAGGGGCGGGAGAGGGAGGAGGGGCGGGGTTGGGAGGAGGGGCGGGAGCGCTGGTTCTGGCCGGCCTTCAGGGCGGCGGTCCGCAGGAGGGACTCGTCGTCGGACGACAGTTCCGAAGAACGACGGGTGGTCTCCCGGCGGGGGGAGGGTCCGTCAGAGGAAGCCGGGTTGGACTCGGCTGAGCGGCGGGGCGGGTCGGGCATGGGTGGGTAGCCTTGCAAGCCGGCTCGGGGTCGGGGCAGGTCTGACTGGGCAGCCTGCTGGTAGGGGGTTGCCTGGGGCGGGGCTTGCGGACCGGTGGTCCGGTGGGGCGGGGCCTTGGCCAGCGGCGGCCAGGCGGCGGGGTTCAGGTTTGGGGAGAGCGTCGGGGGGGGGGGGGGAAGCGGGCCTCTGTCGGTGTCCGTCTTTCGCCTCCACGAACGCCACCTGAGCCGGGCAGCGCCGATACCAGGCGGCGTGGGCGTCGCCGCATCCGGCGCAGCACTTAGCTGCGGCGGTGCACCCGTCTGTCGGGTGTTGCCCGGCACACCGACCACACGTGTGGCTGTGTGCCTGGCAGACGCCGTCGGTGTGGCCGAATCGCCAACACTTTCGGCACTGCCGGGGGGGGGGGGCGGATCCAAGGGCGCACGTCTACCCGTAGGTAGCCGCAGTACACCTGGCTGGGCAATGCTAGCCCGCCGAACCTCAGGCGTACTAGTGGGTTGGGCTGCTCTTGCCTCTGGGGCCTGAGCCGCACCACCTCCACACTACGCCCTGCGGCTCGAGCTCCCAGAGGATCTCCTCCTCCGAGAGGCTAGCCACCTCAGGGCACCACATGAGGCCCTCCACCGAGTTTAGGTGGATGGGGGCCTCGACGTTCACTGCTACACCGATGAACGTCTTGGTTGCCAGCAGGGGGACGTTCTGCTGTCCAGACAGGGTCTGGATCAGGAGAGCTCCTGAGTGGATCGTCCTGGCCTTTCCCACGTCCCCGCCACAGATCGACCGTATCCAGCGCCTTATGGCGAAGGGGTTGGTCGACCCAAACGGAGCATCGTCGTCCCGCTTCATTAGCAGGAACGCCGGGCCGTCGGGGGTACACGAGTCGGGCGGGAGCCTGGCCCCTGGACGGGGCGGGCTGGGCCCCTGAAGGGGGCGGGGCCCCTGAAGGGGGCGGGGAGGGGGGCCGTCCAGGGGGACACGCGGTCGCGCGCCGGAAGACCCCAGAGGGGGGTCGGGCGGGTCGGGGGGGCGGGGTTCCGGGGGGGTAGCCATCGTCGTGGCTCAGGGATAGGATAGGGGCTAACTGTTTACGTTAACTTGCCACACACGACAGAACGTGTTGGCAACTGCAAATTAACTTCCCAAGACTGGAGGGGACCTACGCCGTGGAGGAGGCCTATTGCCAATAAAAATTTGTAGCTAATGAATCTACCTACTTAAAAATATCTAAAGACTACCTATCTAAAGGGTCTAACAACCCTGCCACACGCACGTGGACAGGGTTCCGCACCCGGAAGCGGTGGAGGGCTGGAGCAGGCTGGCTTGTTGTCGTCCAAGGTCCGATGTCGATGAAAGGATGATAGCCAAGGAGTGGGGTCGCCCCCCCCTCCCCTGGAGGCCAGGGGGTTCTATTCTGCGCGCGCAGCGCGTCGAAAAGGGCCGACGAGACTGCTCGAAGCGCGGTATCAATGGCTCTTTAAGAGTCGGAAGACGACGCGAAGCGTGGTCTTTAGAGGGTTTAGAACACTTCAGAGGCCCTTTAGCACAGCCCTCTCTGAAATACCAAAGGGCCCGTTGGACGTTCACAAGAGCCCTGTGCATGTCAGAGGGGCCCCTGGCCAGACCGAAAGGGCCCCTGAGCGGGTCAGAGGGCACCCTGATCACGTCGAATGGGCCCCTAGCCAGCACAGAGGGGCCCCTGGGCAGGTCGAGAGGTTCCTGAGCATGGGCAAGCGAGTGAACATTCCATTCTGCACGATGTTGACACGAGAGTGAGGAACATTAAGCAGGTTTTGTTGGCGTGTCGATCGGGCGGGCACGTGAAGAGAGAAGCTTTCGAGCAAACGCGGTGTGTCCAGTTTGCTGCATAGCACGTTTTTGAGAAAAAGGAGATCATGCTGAACTCGCCTTGCGGCTAGGGTGGGGATTTTGAAGTGGTGACAAAGGTCACGATAGGAGAGAGAAGGAGCATTTCCGGACTGGGTGTTATGGAGAAGCCACATAAATAATGTGTGCTGCACCCGATCGACCCGCTTTGTATGGGAGTCGGCCGCACCAGCCCAGATCACAGTTGAAAACTCGAGAATAGATCGCACGTTGGAAAAATAGGCAGCTACAATAGCTGTGCGATCGAAGTTTGAACCGTGGTTCGAGACAGATTGAAAAGAAGCGGATGAGGAGACCCAGGGATCGATTTGCTCGTTTGACGATGCTGTCAACATGCGCAGCAAAAGTGAGTTTTAGATCCAAACACCCAGGTCACGTATCTCCTCGACATGATCAAGTTTAAACTTGGAGCTGCCTATATAGTAGCTGGTCTGGACTGGTGCGCGCCTGAGGGTGATCGTGAACGCTTTGCATTTGGATGGATTTAAGTTTAGTCCCCAATTGACAGACCAGGCTGAGAGACGACCGAGATCATCCTGCAGCAGTCGCCCGTCAGACGGGGTGCTAATTTTGCGATAAATTTTGACGTCATTGGCATGCATGAGACAATCTGAGTCGAGGGATCGTGGTCAGGCACGTAGCCAGGATTTCGTCCAGGGGGGGGGGGGAGGGGGGTGGCGCCTCGAAAGGGCCCCTTCCCGAGCGTTGAAAGGGCCCCTTCCCAAGCGTTGAAAGCCCCCCCCCCCCAAAAAAAAAACGCATGAAAAGGCACGTTACAAGGCTGGAAAATGCAGTATGGCAGGTATGGCATGGGCCATGCCAACGTTTAGGAGCTGGAGTTAGCAAACTGCCACATCAACTTTGGAACCAGCGACACGAATTTGGAATCAGCTATACCAACTTGGAATATTTTTTTAAGCTCAAGACCTGGAACTCTTAAACAAATTGCGCTGCGGAGCGGCGCGAAAATTTTGAGTTTTATACCCTGTACAACTGTATTCTTACTGTTGAAAGGCCCAAGGTCCTTCATATCGTCTAGGGGCCCCTCTGACCTTTTTACGCCCTTCCGACCTGTTCAGGGACTCATCTGGGATCCGCGAAGCGAAAAGACATGATGTGGAGTGGGTGATATATATAATACAAAGAGGGCTTACTCTACAGGAAACAATACAATCGGATCTTTCGGGTATATTGTAGCACCCTGCCAAAGGGTGTTACAATATACCCGAAAGCTCCGTTTTTAATATTTGTATTGTGGATTAAGTCCTCTTTGTATTCAATCTTCATCTGGGATCTCTACGTGCTTTGACCCTTCCGGTCTCACCAGAGACTCCTCTGACCTTCCAAGAAGCCCCTCTTGTGTGTCAAGGGGCCCATTCGGTCTGTTCAGAGGTCCTTCCGACCTGGCCAGGGACTGCACTGGCTGCTTTGTCGCCCTGCCGACATGCTCAGGGACAGGGGCGGCGGATTGCGGGGTACAGGGTACCCAAAATCTCCCCCCCCCCTCAAATGAAAATCCTGGGGAGGGGAAGGGTCATGTTGCCCCCAGATTGAGCAGGCTAAAATCTGGGGGGGGGGGGGGCTGGGCAAAACTACCCTTTGCCCCCCAGGATTTTCGACTGGGGGGAATTTTGGGTACCCTGTCCCCGCAATCCGCCGCTCCTGCTCAGGGGCCCCTCCGACCTGCCCAGGGGCTCTTCCAGTCTGGCTAGGAATTCATCCGGCATGTTCAAGGGGCCTTCCGACCGGCCCAGGGACCCTTTCGGTCTAGCCAGGGGCCCCTCTGACTTGCACAGGAGCCCCTCCGATCGGCCCAGCGACTCTTCTGGTCGGCCTGCGCTGGCTGCTTTGTCGCCCTGCCGACATGCTCAAGGGGCCCTCCTACCTGCCCTGGAGCCCCTCCGTGCTGGCCAGGGGCCACTTCGGCATGTTCAGGGGCCCTTCATACCGGCCCAGGGGTCCTTTCGGTCTGGTCAGGGGCCCCTCCGATCTGCGCAGGGATCCTTTTAACTTTCCAGGGGCCCTCTGGTCTATCCAGGGGCCCTTTAACCTTCTAAGGGGCCCTTCCGACCAAACAAGGGACTGCGCTGGCTGCTTTGTCGCCTTGCGACATGCTCCGAGGGCCCTCCGACCTGCCCTGGGGCCCCTCCGTGCTGGCTAGGGGCTCATTCGGCATGTTCAGGGACCCTTCTGACCCACCTAGGGTCCCTTTCGGTCTGGACAGGGCCCCTCTGATCTGCACAGGGGCCCTCTTAACTTCTCAGGGCCCTCCAACCTGCTCAGGGGCCCTTATGACGTGGCAAAGGACTGCGCTGGCCGCTTTGTCGCCCTGTCGACATGATCAGGGGCCCCTCTGTGCTGGCCCCCATTCGACGTGCTCAGGGGGCCCTCTGACCCGCTCAGGGGCTCTTTGGGTCTGGCCAGGGCTCTGACATGCACAGGGCTCTTTTGAACGTCCATGGGGGCCCTCTGGTCTTTCAGAGAGGATCCTGGTGGCCCTAAAGGGCCTCTGAAGTCCTCTAAACTCCCCCGCCGCCCCCGCCGCCCTTCCCTTGGCTACGTGCCTGATCGTGGTAGATCGTTGATGAAGAACGAGAAAATTAGAGGTGCCAAAATCGATCCCTCTGGAACTCCGGAGATAACAGGTTTCCAATCGGATGTTTCTCCGTTCACGATGACCCTCTGGCGCCTATCGGACAGGTACGAGACGAACCATTGTAGAGCGTTTTCACAAACGTTCTATGCATGTTCGAGCTTGTGGATGATACGCGCGTGCTTAACACTTTGAAATGCAGCCGAATAGTCAGTGTAGATGACGTCCGTCTGATACCCGTCCGATATGGCCTCCCACGCGGTTTTGAGAAGCATGGCTAAGTTCGTGGCGCAAGATCGCTTCGGAACAAAGCCATGCTGCTCCACGCAAATAACAGATGAGACATGACAATACAGTTGGTCGCACACTACACGCTCTAGAATCTTCCCGAAGAGACTGAACAGGGAGATCGAACGATAATTTTTAGGCAGATTTTTGTCGCCTTTTTTAAAATCGGAATAATGTTTGCCTACTTCCATCTCTCCGGGAAGAATCCAGCTGCGACAGACATCCTACATATCTTGGTGAGCGGCACCACCAACTCCTCCGCATACTCTACAATAACGCGCGCACTGATATTATCGGTACCGCATGCCTTGTTCGGCGCTAATGCCCGCAGAGCGCTCCTCACCGCGACATCGGACACATGCAGTTCGCAGAGAACATCTAAGTCGTACGCGGGCGCCTCAGGTAGTTGCGCTACAAAATATTAATATTAAATACAAAGAGGACTTACTCCACAACAAAAATATTAAAATCGGAGCTTTCGGGTATATTGTAACATATTGTATTGTAACGTCATCGATTAAGAGGCATTTGGTAACAGGTCATTGCTCGTCTTAAAGACGAGCAATGACTTGCTTTTCGAATACCTGTGCTATACCCAAAAGCTCCGATTTTAATATTTTTCTTGTGGAGTAAGTCCTCTTTGTATTTAATCTATATCACCCACTCCACATCATGTCTTTCCGCGGATCCCAGATGAGTCCCGGAACAGGTCGGAAGGGCATTGTAAAGGTCAAAAGGGCCCCTAGACGATCTGAAGGGACCCGGGGCCTTTCAACAGTAAGAATACAGTGTTCCAGTGAATAAAACTCAAAATTCCCTCAAAATTCTTTGGCCCTTTCAAGGCTTGTGAAGGGGCCCTTTCAACGCTCGGGATGGGGGCCCTTTCGAGGCGCCGCCCCCCCCCCCCCCCTGGACGAAATCCTGGCTACGTGTCTGCGTGAGAATCTCGCTTTTTCCCAGAAAGATAAAGGAATTCTAGAAGAGCAGGATGATCATTGCCCGGTAGTATTGGGAGTGACAACGGAAGAGCCAAGATTTGATGCGAATTGGATGAGTGAATACGATTTATACGGTGTTTAGGACAGTCGAGAAGAAGATGTGAGATTGTGATTATCTCATTTCACTGATCGCATTGGGTCTGTTTTTATTATGGCATGGGCATTATGGCATTATCGGTAAAGAGGTGAGAGTGTGTTAAGAATGTATGTCCCATTCTGAGACCAGGGTGTAAAAAAACACTTTTTCGTCGGTGCAAGCATGCCAATTGACACGGCGTTCTTCTTTAGGCCAATAACAAGTATGCCAAATTTAATTTCGATCCTTTGAGTTTTGGTCCCCGGGCCTCTGTTAACTCCTACCCAAAATGTAAAAAATCAAAGTCGTCGTACATACCTCCGCGTGTGCTCATTGGAAAGCTCTTGTCGAGTAGAGTAAACTTTAATTCAGTCGAAATGCTCTAATTTCAAGTTTTCGTTCTATGAGACATAAACAGAGCCCGAAACCAAGCCTTCAATAGATGTTTGCGTGATGGGCTATTGAAGGCTTGCTTTTGGGCTCGGTTTATGACTCATAGAGCGCATATTTGAATTTAGGGCATTTCGAATGAATTAGAGTTTATTTTACTCGACAAGAGCTTTCAAATGAGCACATGCGGAGGTCTGTACGACAATTTTGACTTTTGACCTTTGGGTAGGGGTCAACAACTTACGGAGGCCCGGGGGGGGGACCAAAACTCAAAGGATCGAAATTAAATTTGGCATACTTGTTATTGGCCTAAAGAAGAACGCCGTGTCAATTGGCAAGCTTGCACCGACTATTTTTTTTTTTGGTGGGGACACCCCAGCTAAGACTACTTCATGTTTGCGTGATGGGCAAAAAGAGCTGTTCCATTCTTGAATTTGGGGTTTTATTTGATACAAATGAGTAATGACGGCCTTTTGTTTCTATGTCCCATAAAAATAAATTTGTCTTGCGATCACTGGCGGCCGCGGGGGGGGGGGGGGGGGGGGGCACGGGGGCCACGGCCCCCTTTGGCTGTCAAAGGGGGACCAACGTATCGTTTGCCCCCCCCCCCTTTGCTCGAGTCTTATTTCTTATTTATACACACCGTGATTTTCCGGTTGTATTCAATTTCGATACGGAATAAATACATGATCAGTCAGATCATGTATCAGATCATGTGTCATATCAGATCAGTACTGTGGTAGTCACTGTGTGACTGGTTTACGCTGCATCTCTTTAGTGCGAAAATCCGTTGTTTTTAAGAAAAATCAGATGGAAGCACTCTATGCGCTACCATTTGATTGTGGTAATTTGACGAAGTCGCTGGTTTTCTGAATCTGACCACCACCACCTCTCTGAGGTCAAATGTGTTGTCTTGGTCGTCTGTTGTGGGCGTTGTTGCTTGCTTGTGAAGGTCGTCAAGGCCCTTCTGAACGCCTTCAATCGGGCGCTGGAGTACGTTCTCCAGGACATCGGCCTGCGCTTCGGCAAGCCCACCAAGCTGGCGGCAGGACTCAGCAGGATCCCGCCGAAACGCGTCGCAGAGTGGCGCCACATCCAGCCCGCGTACGAGCAGTACCGGGGGCTGCTGGGGGAGGTCACCGAGTCCCAAGTGCAGGCCGAGCTGAGCGTGTGGGCAGCCATGTGGCGGGACCGACGAGATGACGCCCCGGTAACGGCTATCGCGGCGCTCAATGCGTGCCCCGCCACCATCTTCCCGAGCGTCCATGCGCTGTTGCGAGTGCTGGCCGCGCTTGCCGCTTCCAGTGTCCACGGCGGAGGCAGAGCGCGTCTTCTCCAAAGTGACTTGCTACGTGAGATGCTATCTTGCTATCTTTCAATTGATGTGATGAGAATGGATTGATTTTGCTTGATACAACAGCTAGGGCATTCCATGACAGATCGACCAAGCCATAACACCATGCATCTCAGATTTCGATAAAACTACGTGTCGGGGGATATCTGGGCCGTATATTTATGCTGTGAAATTTTCAGCTTCGCCCGTTGAATGGCTTTCGAGTTTCAGCCTCGGGCAACTTTGTAATGTTATGCAAAATCATGCGAATCATGCGAGTCATATAAGCATATATATCATCAGAATCGTCTGAAACCATAGATTAATATGATTGTGAGCGAGCGCGAAGCGCTCGCTCGTCTTTCCGTGGTATATGGGGAAAATCTGAATATGAGCGGCCCGGCCCGGCCCGGCTCGACCCGACCCGACCCGACCCGACCTGTGGCGACGCTTTTGAAAAGCTCATATCTCTGCAACCACACGTCCGATTGGCAAGCTGACTTCTTTGCTGAGCAGCCCCACCCAACCCACCCTGTTTGAGACCGGTGCCGACTCATGTGGGTGACTACCACTGCACGTGGCGCGTACCGCGTGAGGGGTTTTGAAAAGTGTTTTCTCGCAACAACTCTACAACGGCTGAGCCGACTGTGTGCACATTTGGTGTGTGGTTAGAGACCCCTCAGCCGCCAATTTTCCACAAGTCAGGGGTGGGATGCCTCTGCACGTGCGCACGTGCAGATCCCTATTGTATATCTCAGGAACGGCTGAACCGATTGCGTTCTAATTTGGTGTGTGGTTAGGGACCTCTCAGCCGTTGCCTTTCTTTACACAAGTCAGGGGTGGAGTGACGGCACGTGCGCACGTGCTCACCCCTATTCTATATTTCAGGAATGGCTGAGCCGATTGTGTTCAAATTTGGTGTGTGATTAGGGACCTCTCAACCGCCAGTTTCCCACAAGTCAGGGATGGAGTGCCTCTGCACGTGCGTACGTGCAGACCCCTATTCTATATCTCAGGAACGGTTGAGCCGATTGTGTTCAAATTTGGTGTGTGGTTAGGGACCCCTCAGCCGCCAATTTTCCACAAGTCAGGGGTGGTGTGCCTCTGCACGTGCGCACGTGCACACCCCTATTCTATATCTCAGGAACGGCTGAGCCGATTGTGTTCAAATTTAGTGTGTGGTTAGGGACCTCTCATCCGCCAGTTCCCACAAGTCAGGGGTGGGGTGCCTCTGCACGTGCGCACGTGCACACCCCTATTATGTATCTCAGGAACGGCTGAGCCGATTGTGTTCGAATTTGGTGCATGGTTGGTGGTTAGGTACCTCTCAGCCGCCGCCTTTCCACAAGTCAGGGGTGGGGTGGCTTTGCACGTGCGCACGTGCTCACCCCTATTCTATATCTCTGGAACGGCCGAGCCGATTGTGTTCAAATTTAGTGTGTGGTTAGGGACCTCTCAGCCGCCACTTTACCACAAGTCAGGTGTGGGGTGCCTCTGCACGTGCGCACGTGCACACCCTTATTATATATATCAGGAACGGCAGAGCTGATTGTGTTCAAATTTTGTGCGTGGTTAGGGACCAATCAACCGCCACTTTCCCACAAGTCAGGGGTGGAGTGCTTCTGCACGTGCGCACGTACGTACCCTTTTTGTATCTCAGAAACTACTTGCCCGATGGAGTTGAAATTCACCATACATTTTCTTCGCGCTCGCTCGTTCATCGCCAACTTTGGCGTCTTACTGGTTTATAAGATGGCCATTTTAAATTCGTATTTTTCATGCCAGAATGGACTTCGATACATAAGCCTTCGATGGTGAAAAATTGGAGATAACATTTTTCTCTAAATATTTCATTTATGTTTGTGTATTTAGAAATAGCACGGTCACCAGCACGTCTTTGGTAATAACTTTGCTCGTAATTGTGCTAGAGAGCTGAACTCAACATCATTATCTTTGCCTCATCGAGCTGCATTCAATGATGAATAACATGACCCCTGCAGGTCGCTCAATGACCTCAAGGTCACGTGACATGAGGGCTGAGGTTGATTCAACATATTTTATTCTTACCAACATATTAACAAATTATGAGGGACATTTTTAGCCAAAATTCGCGTGTAAAAGTTGTGTAGTTTTTCAAAAAAAATCAGAATCTTTCAGAAACTTTTCAGCGAAATAATCCTTCGTGAAAACTGCTATTACCTAAGATGTCCTGGTGACAATTATTTTCCAAAATACTAAACTATAAATACAATATTTAGAGAGAAAAAAACTATCTCCAATTTTTGTTTTACCATCGAAGGCTTATGTATCGGAGTCGATTCTGGATGGATTTTTGGATTCTGGATTTTTGTTTTTACCTCATCACCTGTTGACAAAAAAATGAATATTCAAAATCGATTATGGCATATAGATATATGTTTCATGATGATTCTGATGATATCATCATGAACCATGAACCGGCTTGTATGGCTCGCATGATTTAAATGGGAGATATTGCCCGCTGAAAATGAGAGTTTTTCACGATATTGCAAAGTTGCCCGAGGCTGTAACTCCAAAACTATTCGAAGGAGAAGGCTGCAAATTTCACAGCGTGAATCTACGGCCCAGATAACCCACAATACATAGTTGTATCGAAATCTGAGATAAAGGGTAGGGTGTTATTTCTATATGTTTTTGGTCGATCTGTCCTGGAATGCCCCAGCTGTGATGTGAAGTGGAAGCAGTTTGACATAAAATATCGTTCAGGATGTACGTTTTTTCTTCTGCGTTACGGCCCCAGCCGTAATGCATCCCGCAGGCGCCCCCCCCAAACCGTAACGCTGTCATCGGTCATGTTGTCCCCCATCCCTTTATCAGCCGTCTGCGGCCGCCAGTGCTTGCGATAGCTCTTTTTAAAGGCTTTTTAAAAGCTTCTTCTGGAGTTAATCTAATTGGAGTGATATGTTCTATTTCCAGTCCCAATCTCGCCAGCCGGTCGTCTTCCTCGTTGCCAGGAACTTCTGAGTGGCCGGGAACCCAGAGAAAGGGGATTTCGTTTTTCCACGAGATTTCTCTGGTGACTGATTGTATTCTAAAAACGAGATTTGACATGGAATGGGAGTTCTTGATGGCCAGCTAGAAGTGCTGTTTTAGAATCAGAGCATATCACTGTATCCTGGACGACGTGATAGTTGATAGATATTAGTGCTTGCAATATTGCGAATAATTCCGCTGAGAAAATAGAGATGAGAGGAAGAAGTCGAAATGTGTTCTGTTTTGGACCACAGAAAGCCGCTGCTATTCTGTCTTCAGATTTGGATCCAGCGGTGTAGTAAAAGGAATGGAGGAAGAGTGAGTGGTTTGCTTTGAATTCGTAGAATCTTGATTTGATGTCTTCTGAGAGGGTGTTTCATTTGACTTCATTACAAAGAAACTGAACGTTAGGCGGAGGGAAGAGCCAGAAGGGGGTTGGAAGGGGGGGGGGGCGTTATTTTTAAATCCGAGATATCTATCCCGTATTGCTCGGAGAGTCGGTGAATTTGAATCTCCACCAGAGTGATCTGTCTGAATGAAGGCACCCGGCTTCAAATCTTCCGGACTTGTGCTGAAGCAGGAGTTAGTTGGGTGGTTGAGGAATGACTTGGATTTAAGGAAATACTTAAATAAAGCTTTTTGGGACCGGATTGCTAAAAGGGGAGTATTGGTTTCCGCTAAGAGGGAACATATAGGAGTCTAACGTAGAGATCCAGTTGCCGATCACAGCGCCGCGTTTTGAATGGCGTCGATACGCCGATACGCTCTTGATTTGAGTGAACAAGGTATGTATATGTCGTAGGCTTTTACCGTAACCCGTCGTTACTTGTAAAGCCTAGGCAGTTCATGTAACGCCGCCGTTTTCCGTAATCTTCGCGAAATCAACATTGTTACGCCATTTGCCTGAAAATTCTAGGCTGTACTGGAAACGGCTGGCATAGCGCGGGCATTTCTTGTAACGATGATTTTACGCCATTTGTCTGGTCAAAATCGCTTCATTGCAGCCATTTCAAGTAAAGCCGGATATGCATTGGGCGTTTGGAAACAATTCTGAACGAGGTTTTATGATCGACAAGAACTGATCCTGGCAAGCATTGGAGTTAAGGCAGTGGGCAATTGTGTGAGCACCGAGTGCGATGATCGACTGCCTCATAATTTCGTCATTCACGAATATAAAAGATTGGAGGTTGACCGCATAATTTATTGGCAGACGTGCCTACACATATCAGGCAAGTACGTTCACGACAGTGTGGTAACATTGCCAAGCTACTTGTTAGCGCACGGCGTCCAGTCATGGCAGCGCGATGAGCAAAGCGTTTTTGCCCTTATGACAGCGACATTTGTTCGTAGCACACTGCTTTGTTCCTTGCTTGCAAGCACATCTGACGTATCCCTGACCTCCAAACAACAACTGTTCTCTGAACGCTTCACTAAGGCTAATGAATCGGCTACTACTTGATGTTGCCTCTTCTGGCAGCAAAGCAGTGTGCTACGAAAATATGTCGCTGTCATAAGGACAAAAACGCTGTGCTCGTCGCGCTGCCATGACTCGACGCCGTACACTAACAAGTAGCTTGGCAATGCTATTTTTCGAGACAGATGCATCCGGTCGGGGGCCCGTCACGGGGGGGGGGGGGCAGTCCCCATAAATATCCAAAACGGCATTTGGGCCCATTCCAGGCCTGAGAGGGCCATAGGCGTACCCAGGATTTCGCCAAAGTAGTACCCGCGGCCAGTTTTATGGGCCTCCGGAGCGTCAGGGGCCCTTTCCTAGACTGAGGGCCCTTTTACCCCTACCCCAGCGAAACAATTGTTGCTGTGCTGGGGGTTGAGTAATGGGTAACTTATGAAAATGCGTTGTTGAGCGCGGGGTATATAATGCAAATACAAAGTTAATCCCAGATCCGACATGTTTTTAAGTCGTGATTTGAAGGAAAGGAAAGTATCCTGAACGGTTGAAACGGTTTTTATCTGGCTAAAAAGAGACCTCTATGCACGGGTCGCCGTCACTTCAAATTTCCTATTCAAATGGTAGGGCCACTGCCCCACGAACTTTGTGTTTTGTCTCACCACCTCTTGTCAGATTTGGAGGCCATCCGGTATTAAAATGGTCATTTTAAACTCAACCAAGCAACAGAACTAAGCAAAATTACATTTTGTCCCACCAACTTTCTTGCAAAAGCTTCACCCATGCCTCTATGGGTCTGTTGGGCCCACTGAGTCCTTGGAAGATCGGTCTTGAAGGGCCTAGCAGGGATCCCCACAGACCGACCAATAGCACCCTCAGGCCGACCGAGGTCCACTCAGGCCCACCAAAAGCTACCTCAGGTCGATCAAAGTCTCCTAGAGGCGGCTGAGTACACCACCCTCAGGCCGATCGAAGGCCCCTTGAGCCGACCGAAGGGCCCCTCAGCCGGTCAAGGGCCCCTCAAGCCGACCTAGGGCCAGGGGCGCTGGGCCTTTGAGACTAGGTAGGCAAGGCACTGGGCTCCCTCAGGACGACCGAGGGCCATTGGACTGTCCAATATTCATCTCAGTCCGAATGTAGGCCCTTCAGGCAGACAGAGGGCACTCTCATGGCGACTGAGGGCCCTCTCAAGCCGGCCGAGGGCCATCTCAGGCCGACCAAGCGGCTCCTTAGGCCATCCGAAGGCCATCCTAGGACGACCAATGGCCTCTCAGGCCAACTGAGGAGTGACGATCACTCAGACCGACAGAAGGCCCCTCAGGGCTCAGGCAGTCCGAGGGCAACCTCATGTAAACCAAGGGCACCCTCAAACCAGACGAGGGCCATCTCAGGCCAACCGAGGATCCCTCAGGCCATCCGAGGGCTATCCTAGGACGACTAAGGGTCCTTCAGACCGACTGAGGCCTCTTGGGCCGACTCAGGTCCCCTCAGATCGACTCAGGGCCCCTCAGGCCGAAGGCTCCCCTCAGGACGACTGAGGGTCCCCTCAGGCCGACTTAGGGCCCCTCAGGCCGATTGAGAGCCCTTCAGATCGACTGAGGGCCCCCTCAGGTCGACTGAAGGCCCTCTCAGGCCGACTGAGCGCCCCCTAGGCCGACTGAGGGTCCCCTCAGACTAACTCTGGCCGATTGAGGGCCCCTTCAGGGCGACTGTAGGTCCGTCAGGCCGACTGAGGGCCCCCTAACCGCCCCTCAAACCAGTGACGGCACCCCTCTGGCCAGTGGCGGCGCCCCTCCGGGAAGTGACGGCGCCTCCTCCGGTCAGTGACGGCGCCCCTCCGGCCAGTGACGGTGTCCCTCCGGCTAGTGATGGTGCCCCTCCGACCAGTGACGGCGCCCCTCCAGCCAGTGAAGGCGCCCCTCCGGCCAGTGAAGGTGTCCCTACGACCAGTGACGGTGCCCCTCCGGTTAGTGACGGTGCCCCTCCGGCTAGTGACGGCGTCTCCTCCGGCCAGTGACGGCGCCCCTACGGCCAGTGACGGCGCTCCTTCGGCTAGTGACGGCGCCCCTCCGACCAGTGACCGCGCTCCTTCGGCTAGTGACGGCGCCCCTCCGACCAGTGATGGCGCCCCTTCGGCCAGTGAAGGCGTCCCTCCGGCCAGTGAAGGCGGCCTAGTTAAGGTTCCAAAATTCCGCCTAGTTAATAGTAAACAAATAGTTAATAGTAAATGCCGCCCAGTTTTCTAACATAAAACACTCCTCTTTAACACGCGCCCTGTAGGGCATCTGAAAATAGCACGCCCTGGAGGGCGGGGGGGGGGGGGGGGGGCGGATTTCGACATCCCCTATGATCTAAACACAAACTAGGAGGAACTAGGAAAACCTAGAAAACTAGAAAAACTAGCTAGCAAAAAACATAAAAAAAGTAATCGAAAGGTCTTGAAATATTCAATCGACAGCGTGCCCTCAAATTTGAGCTCAGGTCAATAGTTTAGGCTTCAGAGGTCATCAAAGGTCAAAAAGGCTATTTTTTGGCAAAACTGTTATTCGCAAATAACTTTACCTAATCAAGATAGAGCAATACGTTCGCGCCATAGTGTTTGTCTTGTCAAGACACTTCGAAACATATTCATGTTGACCAGGTTAGGTCAACTAAGAAATTTTACCTCAGGTCAAGGTCAAGTGATGACTCAAGTAGGTCATGTTGCATATTGGTAGACGTGTTTCGACGAGACAAACACATTGGTACGGTTTTCACTTCTCTATCGTCATTATGTAGCTAGTTATTGACAAAACAGTGTTGGTGGTCACGCAATTGACCCGACCTTCAATCACCGATATCAGAAATCCGAGATAGACAAATTGTAGGTATTCATGACCTTATGAAATCTTGCAAGTATGAAATTGATCAGCCTAAAACTGTGGCTGCAGTACGACCGCAAGCGTCTTGGAGGTGGGGTCATCACGTGACCTAGTCTGGTGACCCGACCTGAGATGACCCGAGGTCAAGAACTTTACATAATGTGGGTAATTTATTGTAGATTTACAGGTACATATAACTACCTAAATCTACAAAAATGATACATTTGTGATATTGCGGTTTTTGGCGATGGCGCCCCCCCCCCTTGGGCGATGGCGCCCCTGATCACCGAGTTGCCACCCCAGTCAAACTCCCTTAAAATACGCCCTGGTTCAAATGTATACAGTTATTATTATCATATGTACTATTGAGCGCTGACTGCCACCGGTCATCGTGATTTACTATCCGAGGCTAATGTTTATGAAAAACTACCTTCATTTCAATATGTTAAATCATACCGAGATGTGTAACCAGGAAAAGGGGTTACCTGAGGCTTGGCTCCACTCACGGTCTGGTTCCAATATTAAAATTTCGCTTTCCACGACCTAAAATTAAAATTTGCACGCCGCTTCGCGGCGTCACATCGGTGGCCATCATCATAACGAAGCCATCGTCATTGTATTCGGTCCCTCGTAACGCTGAATTGAATTTATATCATTTTAAGCTTCTTATCCTATACATGGCCCACCGCCTATATTTCTGGGTTTTATCAGGAAAACCGGATAACAATAACAAGTACCTACTATAACATGAAAATCTACATAAGAAATGCTGCAAAGGCTTAAATACACGCAAAAAATGGGGGTACATTTTTTTCGTCATTTCAGCCGACCCCCCCCCCACTCAAAAATGCTCGGCGACCCCACTGGCTCTGGAGGTCAAATTTGGAAATGTCATGAATAGGCACTATGATTTTCAGATGCACCGCGTGGTGTTGTACAATGTCTGTAAGTTTGGTTTAAATCGGCGTGTTCCACCAATTCGGCGAATGTGAATGTGTAGTTTTTCATATCGATAATGAAATGAAGTTGTGTAGTTTTGCATATCGATAATGAAAGGAAGTTGAACGTCTGACAGCCTCTGGGGAAAATACGTTTGAGTGTCACGTATTGACACTTTCTGAAAATCTGCAGACATCCTTTCTGTATGAGGATGCCAAGTCTCTAGATAATTTGTGCGCTTCTTTTTTACTTATGGTCTTCTGTATGACTGCATGTTAACATGGGATAGGGTGGGGGCATTTTTTTTAGCTTTGAGGGGCTCTGGAGGTCAAATTTGGAAATGTCATGAATAGGCTCTATGATTTTCAGATGCACCGTGTGGTGTTGTACAAAGTCTGTAAGCAAGGGCGTAGCTACTATGCCGCAAATACCGCAAATGCGGTATGCTTGGATCGTGATCACCTATGGAATTTCAAGTCCCTTGTGGAAGACGATGTTCCCAAACTAGTGTCATGCTACCCGCTTTATTGTGAAATGCGTGATTCCCTAGTGAGGGATGTGATGATCCTTAGATCCTGAAAGATACATGTGGTGCCCTTTGTGGAAGATATGATGTCCCTAGTGGAAGATGGAGTACCCCTGTGGAAGATGTGATGCCCTAGTGGAGGATGTGATTCCCCTACTGAAAGCTGTGATGCCCCTAGTGGAAGATGTAATGGCCCTAGTGGAAGATGTGAGGCGCTAGTGTGATGCGCTAGTACCTATCTCAATATGATGTCCCTTGTACTAGAAAATGTGATGCCCCTAGTGGAAGATGTTAAGGCCCTATTGGAAAATGTGATGCCCCTACTAGAAGACGCGGTGCCGCTAGTGGAAGCTGTGATGACCTAGTGGAAGATGTGATGCCCCTACAGGAAGATGTGATGCCCCTACAGGAAGATGTGATGCCCCTATTGGAAGCTGTGGGCCGCTAATGTAAGATATACCTAATGCCCCTTGTGTATGATCAATGCCTCTTTGTGGAAGATGTGATGCCCCTACTGAAAGCTGTGATTCCCCTACTGAAACTTGGAAGATGTGATGCCCCTAGTGAAAGATACAAGATGCACCTTGTAGAAGATGTGATGCCCCTATAATAATATGTGATGCCCTAGTGGAAAATGTAATGCTTTCACTGCCCCTAGTGAAAGATACAAAATGCACCTTGTAGAAGATGTGATGCCCCTATAATAATATGTGATGCCCTAGTGGAAAATGTAATGACCTCACTGGAAGTTGTGATGCCCCTATAACTGGCAGCTGTGATGCCTAGTGGAAGATGTGGTGCCCTATTGAAAGATGCGATGCCCCTACTGGAAAATGTGATGTCCCTAGTGGAAGATGTTGTGGCCCTGTTGGGAAATGTGATGCACCTTCTCTAGAAGATGAGATCCCCCTGATGGAATGTGTGATGCCTCTACAGGAAGCTGTGATGCCCCAAGTGGAAGATGTGATGCTCCTAGTGGAAGATGTGATGCCCCTAGTGGGAGAGTGTAATAATAGTCACTAGTGTAATATGTTATGGCCCTAGTGGAAGCTGTGATTCCCATAGTGGAAGATATTGTGCCCCTAGTGGAAGATATTGTGCCCCTAGTGGAAGATTTGATGCCCCTAGTGGAAGATGTGATGTCCTTTTTAGAAGATGTGATGCCCCTAGTGGAAGATGTGATGTCCTTTTTAGAAGATGTGATGCCCCTAGTGGAAGATGTGCCTCTAGTAGTGGAAGATGTGGTGCCTCTACTGGAAGATGTGATGTCCCTATTGGGAGATGTGACGTCTCTAGTGGAAGATGTTGTGCCCCTAGTGGATGATGTGATGCCCCTACTAAAAGATGCAATGCCCCTTGTAGAAGATGTGATGCCGCCAGTGGAAGATGTGATGCCCCGAGTGGAACATGTGATGCATCTGCTGGCAGATGTGATGCCCTTATTGGAAAATATATGATATCCCTATTGAAAGATGTGATGTCCTTATTTGAAAATATATGATGTCCCTATTCGAAAGATGTGATGTTCCTTCTAGAAGATGTGCTGCCCGGAACGGAAGATGTGATGCCCGGAACGGAAGATGTGATGCTCCTGTTAGATTTGACGAAAGCTTGATGAAAAGGTTGAGTTATTTGGGGCGATCAAATAATTGTCGTGGTGCCCCCTTTTGCATCGCTGTAACCAGGGCTGCGGAGTCGACATAATTTTTGCAACTCCGACTCCGACTCCGACTCCGGCCTGAAAAAAATCGACTCCGACTCCGACTCCGACTCCGACTCCGACTCCGACTCCAACTCCAACTCCGACTCCGGCCTATATCCGTTCTCCAATCGCATGTTAAGCAATATCTGCAATGCCATCTATTTGTTTCCGTTTGTTTTTAGTATGCAGAACAATGTTACGCCGCCCGAGCACGGGCGTGCCGGCAGCGCGTCCAGCCCAGTCGCGCTCGCCTGCAGGCGGCGGAATAAAGTGAAGATAAGAGCGTGAGACCGGCACCACTGTGTATGTCTCGTCGAGACGCGTCCAACATTGCGCAGCACGACATACCTGGTTCACCACATGAACCTGGACCTGGACATTGGACCTGGACCTGGACATCAAATTTTGAATTTGACTTGGGTAAACTGGTCACCATGGTATGATTCGAATTTCCTTGACGAAGCGAGCACGATGATATTAAAATGGGTGCCGTGTGACCGTATGAGTCGGTGCGTCCAAGGCCCCAATCATCACTAGATGACGTAAAAATATTGCCCTATCTTCATCAGGCGCAAATTTACCGCTAGTTGAGTAAACTTTCCACTCGATTCATTTTCCACTCATTTTCTTTCGAGAGGGATAAAGACATAAAAGACATAAAGACACAAAAGAAAAGTGCAACGAAGAGCCTCTTGGGCCCATCCGAGGTTGCACCCCACCCCACCCCCACCCCCACCCCCCCCCCCCCCCCTCCACCAGTCTCGCCCCTTCAAATCACCTTACTCTACCTGCATAAAAGAAGGCTAATCCCACGAGTATTTATGAACTAATCCCTTCTCTGTAAAGTATTTATCTAATCTAATTTTGAAGGAAGCAAGTGTCACTGCATCAGCGACATCCCCTGGTAGCATATTCCAATGTCCTACAACCCTTCTACTGAAAAATGACTGTCGTAGCCTAGTCCTACTTTGTTTCATAATGAGTTTATGCTGATGACCTCTACCTCGATTTTCCCTATTGAACTCAAACATACCCTTTAAATATCCAGAATGCTGACTATTTACAAGTTTGAAGACTTCAATTAGATCTCCTCTTAACCTTCTATATCTAAGTGAAAACATACCCAATTTCTTTAATCTATCTTCATAAGGTAAACTACCAAGACAATTAACCATTTTTGTTGCCCTTTTTTAACTCTTTCTAACAACCAGCAATCTTTCTCATATGTTGGAGACCAGGCTTGTACACAATACTCCAAATGTGGTCTAACGTATGCACAATACAGTTTTGTTATTACCTTTTCACTCTTGTAGGGAACATTTCTGTTAATGGCCCCTAGCATTCTAAGCGCCTTTTCCTAGCTTCTACAACCTGGTCTGACGCTGATAGTCTATTGTTTACCACGACACCTAAATCTCTTTCCTTTTCAATCTGCTCCATTTTCTGCCCACCCATTTCATACCTATGTTTACTGCTAACCCGTCCAGCGTGCATAATCTTACATTTACTCAAATTGAATTTCATCTGCCATGCTTCAGACCACTCAACTAGCTTGTCCAGATCTGATTGAAAAACATCCTGATCATGTTTTCCTCTAATAATCCTGACAACTTTTAGATCGTCTGCAAATTTCAAGACTTTGCTGTCTATACTGTTCTCAATTGCATTCACAAATATTATAAAAAGCAATGGGCCCAGGACTGAGCCCTGTGGAACCCCACTGAGAACCTCCTTCCATTGTGATTGGCACCCATTCAATATAACCCTTTGCTGGCGTCCTGAAAGCCATGTTTCTATCCAATCCAGAATCTTGCTCCTGATCCCATTAATTTTAAGTTGCAACCCCAGTCTTGTATGGGGGACTTTGTCAAATGCTTTACTGAAATCAAGAAAAGCTACATCTAGCTGTTTACCCTGATCAAAGCTATCTGTTGCAACATCCAAAAACTCCAGAAGATTAGTTAAACAAGAACGGCCCTTCCTAAAGCCATGCTGTGTATCCTTGATGAGTTCATTTTGCTCCAAGAATTCAACAATCTTATCTTTGATGATTGATTCAAGCACCTTGTAGACTAATGAGGTCAGACTAACCGGTCTATAGTTTTCCTCTTTACTTCTATCTCCCTTTTTATGAATAGGAACAACATTTGCTCTTTTCCAATCAAGTGGAATTTTACTATCTGCGAGTGATTTAGAAAATATTATGGCTAATGGAACCGACAACTCCCTTTCAGATTCTCTTAAAAGTCTAGCATGGATTTCATCAGGTCCTTCTGCCTTGTTAGGCCTTACTTTCTTTAGATATTCTAGAACAAGTTCACTACTTATGCCACCTAGCTCTCCTATAGTCTCCTCTGTCTCTAGCTCAGGCTGAAGTGCTGCAATACTACTCTGGTCCTCGATAGTAAAGACAGATTGAAACTGATCATTAAGCACTTCAACCATTTCACTGTCCTTGCTAACTAACACATCATCTACCTTAAATGGACTTATATTTTTGGAAACTGTACTGAACTGATAAAAACTGAAGAACTTCTTACTATCTGCATTACAATGTCTAGCTAAATCAAGTTCCTTTGCCCTTTTAGCTGCTCTGACCTTTTTCTTAACTGCATTTCTTGCATTCTGGTAGGCCTTCTGATTTATATCTAGTGAAGATCCCTTCAAAATGCCAAATGCACTTCTTTTAGCTTGTATAGCACTCCTTACTTCTGGGGTAAGCCAAACTGGTTTGCCCTTGGTTCTGTTACGTTTGTGCCTGAGGGGTATATGCCGATTCTGAATTTGGCTTAATCTAGCTTTGAAAACATTCCAGGCCTCACATGCATCTAAACCTGCCAACTCAACGTTCCATTTTATCTGTGCGAGGTCATTTCTAATACCATCAAAATCAGCCCGGCTGAAGTTTGGAACCATAATAAGGTTATCTTTGGGCCTCATTTCTGATGAGATATTGAATTTAACCATATTGTGATCACTGGTTCCTAGACCTGCACAAATACTTATGTCACTAACTAGATCACTGTTGTCTGAGAATACAAGGTCTAGAATGGATCAATGTCTGGTTGGCTCTGTTACAAACTGATGCATGAAAAGCTCCTCTTCAAAGATTTGCCTATACAACCTACACTCATTTGTTTCCTCTGCTATACTTTCGTGTCCTCTTAAGTTAAAATCTCCCATAATAAGACACTGAGCCCGAAAGTTCCTACGTATTTCCTCACAAATATCTTGGTCTGTTTCAGCTTGGGAGTTCCTTGGAAGATTCCCTGGTCTGTAAAATGCACCTATCTTCAACCTTCCTCTGTTTCCTGTACCAATTTTAATGTCAAGCCAGATTGATTCTACTTCTTTTACTTTACTAGAATCATCAACTCTAGTAGTGCAGTACAAGCTATTTACATATACAAACACTCCGCCCCCCTGCCGTGATTCTCTGCAGTATGAGAACATGTTATACCCTTGTAACTCGAAATCCTGTAGCCTATCCCTATTATACCCCTCACTAACCCATGTCTCGGTTACACAAATGATATCAGGCTTTTCAAGGGCAACATAACACTCAAACTCATCAAATTTAGACCTAATACTTTGGGCATTCAGCAACACACATGTGATCTTATACTTTGAGCTGACTCTACTAATTCTGAGGGAATTATGATCTACTGTCCTATTCTGACATGAACTTCTACCAATGCTTACTTCCTGATGCCCTAGTACTAGCGTCCCTGAACCCCCCCTCCTACCTAGTTTCCCTGAATGACACTTCTGTAGGCATCTCCCAAAGCCCTTGCCCCCTCATCCGATAAGTGAAGCCCATCCTTCATATAGTACCTACGCCACTCATAGAACTGATCCCATAAGTCTACATAACTAAGCCCCATAGCTGAACATAAGTTCTGAACTGAGCTGTTCACAGACAGAGCTCTCGAGTACCACTCCTCACTGGCTCCACAGCGAGGGAGGATGCCAGTCACAATGACTGGTTTCCTGGACTCCTTCAACCTCTGCAGCAGGCTCCGGTACTCCGCTACTATTCTCACACTCTGCCTAGGTCCTATGTCGATGGACGTCGGCCTAGGGACATTGACTTTTTTGGATGTAAAGTCAATGTCCCAAGGCCGACGCCTATTCTACCGACCAAAGTAATAGCCAATTGCCAAAAAGTCGACTCCGACTCCGGGTCGGAGTCGGAGTCGGTAAGGTTTTAGCGACTCCGACTCCGACTCCGGCCAAAACTACCGACTCCGACCAACTCTGACTCCGACTTCGACTCCGACTCCGCAGCCCTGGCTGTAACTATAGAGGATGGCCAACCTGTGCAGTGGTTCACCCGTTAACCCTATTAGTGTCGGTGTTTGGGGGGCTAAAACGACCCCCATCCCCTATTTTTTTCCCGCTCCTGCCTCCAAACGAGTAAAGATACATCCATTAAACTTTTGACTTTTCCTAAATATTCATGGGACACATTTTGGCACAATGTTCAAAATTTTCAGCTCAGGCGGGTTCAGGCGTGGTTTTTTTTGGGGGGGGGGCATGTTTTGGTTTTCGGCGTGTCTAGGCTTTCAAAAGGAATCAATTATCATTCTCTAACCGTTGTAGATACGAGCTTACGCCTTGCATGCCTTTTATTGCTGCTCCTTGTAGACATGTTGAACATTTCTTCATTTTTGGGGGGAATTACGCATGGGCACCTCCAGGAACGAATTTTGGGAGACATTTTGGGTCACTGGCATTACATGGAAATCTGACATATAATAATTTCAAACTCAGTCCCACTTCTTATCTATCCTTTGCCCACCTTGTGCGTTTTTTCCCTTCATTTTTGGGTTGCCAGGCGACTTCAGGGACGGAACTTGGGGGGGGGGATGTGTTTGACTTCGTACACACACATTGTGCTTAGTAACTCAAAACGGTATTTTACAGTGGGTTGTCTCGTGCAATATCATCTGCTTGTATCACACTTGTATGTTGTGGCATAGGCGGTCCCAGGGGTGGGATGCAAGCGCATGACCCAGTGTTACGGGTGGCTCCAGGGATTAAATTAGGGTAGAATTGTGGACCCACGACGTGTAACTGCATGATAAAATATATCAACTTGAAACTTGATGACCTGTTATAGCAATGCCTTGCACACGTTCCGTTTTTTTTTTCGGTTGCCCAAGGGCGACTCCAGCGACATATTTTTTGAGGCAAGCAGAATGGCTGGATCCATCTCACGTCACCAACAACGACGGCAGAGCGCAGGCCAGGGCCGTGCGGCATCCCTCGTACCGGCATGCACGTGCGTCGCCCCCCGCCCCCGAAAGTTTATTGCCCTGGGGAGACCCGAGGCCCGGGGAACCGAGGCAATAAGTCAATGGGGAGAAACCGATCACACTAGTCCTTAGGTCAAAGAAAAGCATGCAAACACCTTCTATCCAGCAAGGCGACGCGCTAAAAAGCTTGTTCAGCGAGCAACAAGAGCTTCCTCAATTCCCCCTCCCCTTCCCCTCCTCAGCACGCCACTGCACAAATAAGAACTGCATTTTCTCCTTTTCCATGCATACACATGCAATTATAAACACCAAAACAGAAATCAAATCGGCAAAAATATTATAGTGACATCTTTAGATACCCCCTTTTTAATTACCTGGGGACGCCATTGTGTTAATCTCCTCAAACTTTTAAAAGGATTATATGTTAAAGCATACAATTAGGTGGCGAAATACATCAATATGAAACATTGCGTTCAAACAACGTCCCATGGCAAATAATCTAAAAAATGCATGTTTTCCCCATTTTGTGCTACCTGTATCTGACGGGGCAGGTATCCGCCTCCCCCGGAGGTTTTTCGTAAATCACTGATAAACGGCGGCGCGCAGGGCCTTCGAATTTGGCATAGTTATTTGGACTTCAATTACCCACATTGTGTAAGCTTTTCAACCTCGGGTCATCTCAGGTCATGTCAAAAGGTCACGTCAAGTGAAAAGGTCACCTCCAAATAAGTTTTTGAAAGTTTGTGTTCGTGCCAAAGCTACAGTGTTAGAGTATGAGGTTTGAAACTCACAGGACTAAATTGGGTCATAAGTACCTGCAATTCCTATATCTCGGATTTGTATATCGGTGACCTAAGGTAATGCCAATTTCGTGACCACCCCATTATAAGTCAACGGGAAAAATGAAAACGCGTATAAATCCATAGGAAATGGATAAATTTGACCAGTTTTTACCATATCCACCATTCTCGTTCCAAATACAAAGACCCATGTCACATTTTTGTTCTTTGACCTCGACGAGGTCAACTCAGGGGCACCTCACGATGTCACGATGTCACGAGTTTTTCCTTCTTCTTCTTCAATAACTCCTTACCAAATCAAGTTAGATCAATGGAATTTTTACCATTGTGTTTTTCTCGTCGAGACGCATCGATTGATGTAAAACTGGAACAACTGGCTTGACCTTGACCTGACCTGGGCTAGGTCAATTTTTTTATATGACCTAACCAGGTCACCCGATATACCATTCGATGCGTCTCGACGACAGAAACACAATGATGAAAACTATTACTTAATCATGCTTCTGTACAAAAATTATTCCTGAAAACAATTCGGCGATTTTTAGCATGTTTCAAGTTCAATTGCCTCTGCTGACCTAACTTTCGCCATAAGGTCAAATCTGATGGGCCTTAGTGACAGAAAAATCAATTTTCCTTCGAACTCTGTTTATTCGCGCGTCTCTAGCTCTTTTAGTTCTCGAGATATAGACGGCTATGTTAAGGGTACCCATATATGGCCGAAATTTGATCTTGGGTGACCCCTGGTGACCTTATTATTGACCTGACCTAACATTTACTTATCACTTTCAATAGAGCATGTCTCAAGCTATCTAAAGTTTGTTTCCGCTTGTCGCTACGTTGCGTGAGTTTCGATATCTTATGGGCGGGTATCCGACCCTTCGTCGGTTGGATGTTGGCGCGGACCCCCGTCGGTGCGCGTGTTAAACATGATCATTTTTAGAGAAAAGATAATTCATTCTTGATAACCCAGGTACAATTTTAGTTAAACGGTCCGATACCAGGTCAGTTGAGGCCAGACAATATACACACACATATATATATAT
>JAXIVJ010015372.1:0-31787 GCA_036785665.1 Chirona hameri | reverse complement strand
CCCACCGCAGCCACGACTGCAATAAATAACCTTAATAAAATCAATATCAGAGAGACTGCGAAATAGCAACAGGTAGGTACGCCAGTGAAGCGAGGCAGAAGCTAGCTAGACTGGCCACATAGCTAGGCTGCACGACCATGGGGCGCCGCAGCAACAGGCGGAATTGAGCTTCACGCTTACAGCGAGATCGTTTCTGTGCAAACACTTCACTGAATGCCTGCTGACTAGGCTCAATATTCGAGGATCCGCCTGACTTCATTGTCGACGGTTGCAGTGCGCGCGGTGCTAACCGTGGTAGCGAGCGGCGGCACCGTGCCGACTGGGCCGGGGAGCTGGATATGGGAGGCATGATGCCACGGGAGAGGAGGAGCCGGCGATGGCAGTATGACACTAAAAAGCAGCCACAACGCCACTCCCCTTTAATCGCACTGCAACAGCTTAACGCCATCGTAGTCCCACTTTTCTCTTAGCGTGCACATGCTAAGCCATCGGTATTATCGGCCAGAGAAGGCAGATCCGGGACCAAAGCACTTCGCTCACTGGGTACGGAAAATTGGACAACAGCATTAACATCTCACACACTACATATCAATTAAACACGTCATTCTCATTCCCACAGCAAACACAGTAACGCTGACCGTGTCCTCAAATAAGTTCCAACAACACAGTAGTCACTGCACTCACTGACCTATTTCATGTTTGACCAGAGACGTGTTTTTCCCCAGAGCTATGGCCGCTAACCTTCAAAGGCCAGCTGGCTGATGTTCCGTGCGCCGTGAATTTCTGCGGCGACACGAGTTCAGTATCTGGTTTGGACGGAGTGTGGCAGGTTCTGCTGGCCAGGTCGTGACCGGAGACCAGACCAGTGTGGGGCGAACCCCTGACGCCTCGGGCCCCAGCTCTGCCCTATCTTCGCGACACTGAGTCGCGTCACCAGCCTCGGCTCAAATCAATTACTATCGCACCGGCAATAAGCTGCAAGCAGACGTCAGGTCGACACAGGATTAACTTCATTGAACGGCGGTAAACTACGGTCAATTTAGGCGCGAGCCAAAAATTGCAATCGCTCCTCTACGCTTGCCTATATAGCAGGATGTACTAATCCGTGCCCAGTTCCGTGTCGCTAATGGATCAGCTAACAACAGTTTATATGGCAGTGCGTTAACAAGACCGTTAGACATTGCACGTCAAAATGTTCTGAGGAAAACTATAGCGCCCGATGAAATGACCAAATACATCGGTAAAAAAGGCGACACACCTTGAAAAAAACTGTGCTACCTGTTCCTTAAGGCGGCATGCTGCTCATATTAATGGAATCAGTGATTAAATGGCACGACTGTTGGGTGGTGCGCTAAATAAAACTGCCGAAAAGTTTCAGACACCCGTCAACATGGTGTTTTTTCTTTGCAATTAACGTTTAAAGGATTCACCGAAAAAACGTAACTTCTAAAATTGCCAAATGAAGATATAATTCTAAGAAAAGTTTTCGGCATGGAGCTATCCAAGATCGTCGGAGTTGGGAAATAAAATAAACGCCTTGGTGATGCATACCTCGGGGGAGTTGTGCTATAAAGTATTCCGATAATGATTAGGATTAGCATCCATATAGATCATTATAAATCATGTCATGCTCATTCTTATTTCAAGAGGCATGCAAGTGTTGTTCTTTGACCCCTTTCCCAATGGTGTATGGTTAGACTCAGGCCCAGACTCAGACCCTCAAAATGGGTTGTGGTGCATGTCCCCTGAAGGTGTAACGTGCTTTCATAATCACTCTACTTCGTTACCAAAAAACACCGGATAATTGAAAGTACCGGCACAAGATGCTTGTACCCACACATTTTGACCGCCTTAAACATCGCACCTATTACCTGGAAAGAATGCTGGATCCGCGCCTGCTCCAGACCGATAAGCGCACCAACTTTGACCCTCTTCCCGACATTAGAGCGACACTACCAAAGAATGCTGTGCATACCGCGTAGGTACCACTTCTCTGTGAACTGCATGTGCACCGCACGTCCGAATGCCCCCGTGTAATACGGTGCGGAATGTTTTTTTTTTGGGGGGGAGGAGGGGGGGTCAACGGCACACCAAATTTCACGCGTCTGGCTCGACGTTTCATCAAGTCGGGGACTTCTAACCCCCAGAAATGAGCACGCAACTGACTGGTTCAAAGTTCACTGCTGATGGCTGTCGACCTCCAAAGGACCGTAACTCACATCGGGGTGCGTGCGACCAGCGGGCCTCGGTCCGTGTCACCTGCCCGCTGCCCCCGAGGCCTGGGTGGCCTGAACTCAGCCGAGGTGCGGGCGCGAGGGGCGTGGCGCGTGACACACGTGCCAACTGCCACCGATCGCCCTGCACGACGGTACCGAGGATCTCCATTCTCCAGCAGCACCCAGCACATCACTCGGTCAGCACATCACTCGGTCAGCACATCACTCGGTCAGCACATCACACGGTCAGCACATCATACAGTCAGCACATCACACGGTCAGCACATCACTCGGTCAGCACATCACACGGTCAGCACGTCACGGTCACACATCACACGGTCAGCACATCACACGGTCAGCACATCACACAGTCAGCACATCACACGGTCAGCACATCACACAGTCAGCACATCACTCGGTCAGCACATCACAACAGTCAGCACATCCACACGGTCAGCACATCACTAGGTCAGCACATCACACGGTCAGCACATCACACAGTCAGCACATCACACAGTCAGCACATCACACAGTGTCTCCGCGTTGTGCTCTGCCCAGCCGTTTTTGGCTCCACATGGGTCGAAATACTCTGACGATTTTGCCAGCGTGAAGATCTGAGCTTTCCTGAGTGGAGACCGCCTATGGAACAGCGCAGCACGGCGGCCAAGTACGGCAGCCAATGCGCACAGCTTTACTTTCTCATACTTTGAATTAATTAAGAGGACACCATTTCTGCTGAACAAGTTCAATGCGATCTGAGCTGATTATAAAGCATTCAGCTTAACTGTCAGAATCCACAAAAAAACTGGGCCTGAGATAATGTTCCTTCACTTCATTGCCATTCAGAAAATGTATGGGTTTCCGGGAATTGGACGATTTGTTGTGGAGTTATTGACTGATCGGCTAAGTCATGCAAGATGACCTCACGAAAATGGCGGAGGCCATAACTCGGCATCCGTAACTCCAATCGAGCTGAAACTTGCACAGCGCGATTTGGCGCCCCAGATAACCCCTATAACAGACTCATCCAAATCGGAGATGTAGGGTGTAACCCCCTTGTCGATCTGTCCTGGAATGCCCCATTAATAACTTGCAATTGTGTTTCGAAAGCGCAGATGGGAAACAGCGATTCCGGTTAAAAAAAACTGTAGCAGGCACTTGGGTGTGGAAACCAATTACGAAACAGTCCAACCAGACCATTCCCAATCCAAGAAACTCAATGTACAGCTATATTATCTTGAAATGACATTAATTTCCTCCATAGTGACTAAATATTACTCACAGACGGCTTTGCCCAGCTGTTTGGACCATCATTGAAGTTGCTTATGGTTTGATCATTATAATAAAATCGGCATATCAAACTTAATTTGCTCATGTTACAGCAAGCTCACACTGCCACAATACTAAAGCGAGTAGACAATAGACACCCACCTCCCGAACTCTTCCGGCTGTGGAGCAAGGCTAACAGGAGTCCACTCTAGTAAACACCTAAGACCACTTGCCAGCGATTGCGCTACCACCGAAATACCGACAGCAATGCCAACACAAACCAAACTTCTGTCTCGATGGAAATGCATTTGCTTAGCTTCCATGCCATTAATCAGGCATTTTCAGGCCAATCAAGACAATGCTAAAGTGATGTATGCAGTATCAGATGGAGGCGGAACGCCGAAGGCGCGAATACGGAGTCTAACAAGCGATCTAAAACGGGCTCAGGTCATGTATGTGTTATTTGGGGATTTAATTTATTTATTTATGGCGATTCTCGGCGAACTCCAGAGTGTGGCTATTCTAACGCCGCGTCAGTATGACGCGTACCAATGTGACCAATGTACTGACGCCGCGTCAGTACATTGATCAGCACAAGGACACTCAGTATAGCACAGCGAATGGGATACGAACGGTAAAAATACACATTACACTTGAGCGATTCACGATAAACGATACAAAACAGTGACTGTGTGTCAAATGATTTGATGGTCGAGCAGGGGCGGTCGCAGCCTTCACCTTGGGGGGGGGGGGGGCAACATGGCAAAAGGGCCCTTGCCAGCAAAAGGGCCCTTGCCAGCAAAAGGGCCCTTTGCTTACTAAATAAAATTAAGCATCGCAACCAGGCACGAAGCCAGTATTTCTCTCAGGGAGGGGCCACAATACCTTTTCACCTGCCGAGGAGGGGGGGGGGGGGGGGGTGCAGTCGAAGATATTTCTAACTCGATTCTTTACATGCAACGCCCATAGACACGTAATGTTAAAGCTTGAGGGAATCCCATTTTATCTAGTGTAAACTGGATCCCTTAGGGGGAGGGGGTGACCTTTTGGGGAAGGGGGGGGGGGGGGAGGACGGTGGCAACTTGGCAAAAGGGCCCTCTGTCGGGCTCAGACTGTACTCCGTCGACCTGAGAGGGCCCTCCGTCGGACTGGGAGGGCCCTCTGTCGACCTGAGAGAGCCCTCTGTCGGCCTGAGAGGGCCCTCCGTCGGCCTGAGAGGGCCCCTCTGTCGGCCTGAGAGGGACCTCTGTTGGCCTGAGAGGGCCCTCCGTCGGCCTGAGAGGGCCCCTCTGTCGGCCTGAGAGGGCCCCTCTGTCGGCATGAGAGGGCCCTCTGTTGGCCTGAGAGTTCCCTATGTCGGTCTGAGAGGGCCTCTGTCGGCCTGATAGGGCCTTCTGTCGGCCTGAGAGGGCCCTCTGTAGACCTGAGAGAGCCCTCTTTTAGCCTGAGAGGGCCCTCCGTCGGCCTGAGAGGGCCCCTCTGTTGGGCTGAGAGGGCCCTCTGTCGGCCTGAGAGAGCCCTACGTCAGCCTAAGAGAGTCCTCTGTCGGGCTCAGACTGTACTCCGTCGACCTGAGAGGGCCCTCCGTCGGCCGAGGAGGGCCCTCCGTCGGCCTGGGAGGGCCCTCCGTCGGACTGAGAGGGTCCTACGTCGGCCTAAGAGAGCCCTCTGTCGACCTGAGAGAGCCTTCTGTCGGCCTGAGAGGGCCCTCCGTCGGCCTGAGAGGGCCCCTCTGTCGGCCTGAGAGGGCCCTCTGTCAGCCTGATAATTCCCTCTGTCGGTTTGAGAGGGTCCTCTGTCGGCCTGAGAGGGCCCTCTGTCGGCCTGAGAGGGCCCTACTTCGGCCCAAGAAAGCCCTCGTCGGGCTCAGACTGTACTCCGTCGATCTGAGAGGGCCCTCTGTCGACCTGAGAGAGCCCTCTGTCGGCCTGAGAGGGCCCTCCGTCGGCCTGAGAGGGCCCCTCTGTCAGCTTGAGAGGGCCCTCTGTCGGCCTGAGGGGGCTCTCTGTCGACCTGAGAGGGCCCTCTGTCGGCCTGAGAGGGCCCTCTGTCGGCCTGAGGGGGCCCTACGTCGGCCCAAGAAAGCCCTCGTCGGGCTCAGACTGTACTCCGTCGATCTGAGAGGGCCCTCTGTCGACCTGAGAGAGCCCTCTGTCGGCCTGAGAGGGCCCTCCGTCAGCCTGAGAGGGCCCCTCTGTCAGCCTGAGAGGGCCCTCTGTCGGCCTGAGAGCGCCCTCTGTCGGCCTGAGAGGGCCCTCTGTCGGCCTGAGAGGGCCCTCTGTCGACCTGAGAGAGCCCTCTGTCGACCTGAGAGAGCCCTCTGTCGACCTGAGAGAGCCCTCTGTCAGCCTGAGAGGACCGTCCGTCGGCCTGAGAGGGCCCCTCTGTCCGCCTGAGAGGGCCCCTATGTCCGCCTGAGAGGGCCCTCTGTCGGCCTGAGAGGTCCCTCTGTCGACCTGAGAGAGCCCTCTGTCGGCCTGAGAGGGCCATCCGTCGGCTTGAGAGGGCCCCTCTGTCGACCTGAGAGGGCCCTCTGTCGGCCTGAGAGGGCCCTACGTCGGCCTAAGAGAGCCCTCTGTCGGGCTCAGACTGTACTCCATCGACCTGAAAGGGCCCTCCATCGACCTGGGAGGGCCCTCCGTCGACGTGAGAGCCCTTTGTCGGCCTGAGAGTGTCCTCTGTCGGTCTGAGAGGGCCCTCTGTCGGCCTGAGAGGGCCCTCCGTCGGCCTGAAAGGGCCCCTCTGTCGGCCTGAGAGGGCCCCTCTGTCGGCCTGGGAGGGCCCTCCGTCTATGGCCTTAGCTTTGGGGGGGGGGGGGCAAAAGATATGTTGCCCCCCCCCCCCCCTTATGTGTCTGGGGGGGGGGGCATGGCCCGGATGCCCCCCCCCCCTGCGACCGCCACTGTGGTCGAGTCAGGTGAGTTATCTGATAAAAGACATAGCTTTGCCCTTGAACTCATTACACCGTTTACACTGACGTGTGGCAGCCGGGAGGCGATTCCACGCCGCAACTGCCCGATAGGGAAAGGCGGGATAGCTCACGATTCAAAGCACTTAGCGGAGCTGAACTGTTATCAGATTGTAGCTTAGTGGATAATACATTGCTTAGGCAAAAGTCATCCCGATGCGGTGTCCAGCGAGCTAGTGATAAAAGTTCCCATAGGTTTAACATGGGGCGGCCGAGGTTTTCGAACGTTAAAAAAAACAGGCGAAAACGGTTACAATCTCGGACGCACATCTCGCCAACTATAGGTCGGATCGGGATGAAACTGGCACACTTTTGTAGAGGAAAGAACGGCGAATAGTGGCATACCAGATGTGGGTCTCCGCGCGAGACGGGGCACGCGCCAGTAAACGTTGACTGTGGATCCGTCGATTTTCCGGCGTTTCAGTTTTTGTATATTCACATCTCGGGAACCAAAAGGGCTAAAGTTATGAAACCAACTTCATAGCAGTCAAGGGCTAAAGTTATGAAACCAACTTCATAGCATAGATGAATGTCTTTTCTAAAAATGCTATGTAAATATGAGACTGTTCGTCTGATGGCTTTTTTAATTATCGAGTGGAAAGCATATAATTTTACGTTTTAGATGTCGAACCTGCTTTATCACTCCTGCACAGCA
Source organism: Chirona hameri (assembly GCA_036785665.1). Taxonomy (NCBI): domain Eukaryota; kingdom Metazoa; phylum Arthropoda; class Thecostraca; order Balanomorpha; family Balanidae; genus Chirona; species Chirona hameri. Next base: position 24,679 of record JAXIVJ010015372.1, on the reverse strand, counting down.
AATGGAGCGGTGTTGTTCACTGAAATATACGCCATTGAAAAGCCCGGACAATGTTATGAGGAGGGTACGTGCTTTTTGGGGTGGCGGTACTGTGGACCGCATATGGCGCCAGCACGGGGCAGCGAAACAATTGCAGGGAACCTCTGTCGTGTCCGAGATCGATCGAGATTCGTGTCCGAGATCGGTGCGAGCTACGGGTACCAAAACCGGTGTGTGGACAGGAAATGAAACCGGCTTCCACCATTTGTCACCACGGTCCCCACCCAATCGATACGCGCGTGAGCACGTGGCAAGGGCAGAAGGGTGTACATTGACACCCTCGTGGGGACCTCCGACTAGGAGCTTCGTTTTCGAGAACGGTGCGAGCTATGGGTACCAAACAACGGTGTGTGGATCGGAAATGAGCTAGCTTTCACTATTTGACACTTCCATGCAGTGGCGTCAGCGCAGAAATTCACAAAGGACCAGGTCATTGCCTTGAGGGGCGCCACCCGATCGACATGGGCGCCACTAATATTTGCTAAAATTTTGCGGGGGGGGGGGGGCGCCTCTCCTTCCGTACGTGCTCGTCATGCCTTTAACATTATGTAGGGCGCCGTCACTGGCCGGAGGGGCACCGTCACGGACCGGAGAGGGGCAGTCACTAGTCGGAGGGACGCCGTCATTAGCCGGAGGGGCGTGGCCACTGGCCGGAGGGGCGCCTTCACTGGTCGGAGGGGGCGCCGTCACTGGTCGGAGGGGCGCCGTTGCTGGCCGGAGGGGCGCTATCACGGGTCGGAGAGGCGCTGTCTATGGCAGGGGCGCCGTCACTGGCCGGGGAGGGAAGGGGCTCCTCATTGGCCGGAGTGGCGCCGTCACTGGCCGGAGTGGCGCCGTCACTGACCGGAGGGGCGACGGCACTGATCGGATGGGCGCCAGCTTTGCATGGGCGCCTCGGGTCCAATGGACCATGTCATGCCCTGAATGACCGTATACTCGGTACGCCGCTGCTCCCATGGCTTCCATTCAACCGATAAGCGCGCGAGCACGTGGCAGGTGCAAAAGGAGTGTAAATTGACGCCCTCATGTTTCGTGGACAATATCTCCCAAAGTATCGGCTAGATTAACTTGCAATTTGCTGTATGGCTTCATGCATGGGTACTAGCAACATTGCACGCAATACACAATGTGTCTGCTGGCACGTGCGCACGTGCGACTGCCGCTTTCAGATCTCGGAAACTACTGGACCAATCGATCTGAGACTTTGTGAGCAGGCAAATGTACAAGTTTGGGGCGGTTCGCATGAAACGCAATCGAAATCGGTCGGCACGTGCGCACGTGGGTGGCCTCTGATTTTGGATCTCCGCCAACTACGGGTAGCTGGCGAACCTCTAGTTTAGTAGCATAACAGTAACAGAGTTGAGTTACGTGTGAGCGTCTGGCCAGTGGTAGCCGTGACGTCAGCTTAGCACACTCACGCCATCGGCCGGGCTGGGCCGCGACAGGGTAGGTTTGCTGCTCCACAGGGTCATCCTGGTGCCGGCTGACGTCATTGTCTCCTCAGCTGGAACACGGAGAGAGAGAGAGGGCCGGGCGTCACACACGGCGTCACACACGGCGTCACACGGTGACCCACGGCGTCACACACGAGCGTTACACGGTGTCACACACGAACCTTACACGGCGTCATACGGCGGACGAACAGGCGGGATCAGGCAAGGGCAGAGACAGGCAGACCAGACACAGACAGGGCCAGCGGTAGACAGCACTCCGCGTCTCAGCTCGGCCCGGACAGCACTCCGCGTCTCAGCTCGACCCGGACAGCACTCCGCGTCTCAGCTCGGCCCGGCCCGGACAGCACTCCGCGTCTCAGCTCGGCCTGGCCCGGACAGCACTCCGCGTCTCAGCTCGACCCGGACAGCACTCCGCGTCTCAGCTCGGCCTGGCCCGGACAGCACTCCGCGTCTCAGCTCGGCCTGGCCCGGACAGCACTCCGCGTCTCAGCTCGACCCGGTCAGCACTCCGCGTCTCAGCTCGGCCCGGCCCGGAGGCAGCCGATATCCGATGTCACTGTGGCTGGTCAGTCGTCGGGCGCCGACTGACCCCCGCCGCCGATCGGGGGGGGGGGGGGGGACGGGGGTTGTCTCGTCGCGTCGGCCGTACTCAGGGACGGTAATCCACCGTACAGCCATCCATCAGGGCCCGATCTTGATCGGCCGCCAAGCCAAGCAGCATTGTGTGGCGTTCGCGCGTCCAGCGGCGCCGGCCTGACGCGCCGGCCGTCCGGCCTGCCGGCGCTGCTCGTCAGCCGGCCACCCACCGAGAGCTCAGACTGACCTGCACCCTGAACTACTCACCGGCCGCCCACCGGCTCCGACCGACAGCCGACCTCACTGAGAGCTCAGACTGACCTACACCCTGAGCTACTCACCGGCCGCCCACCGGCTCCGACCGACAGCCGGCCCCACCGAGAGCTCAGACTGACCTGTACCCTGAGCTCCCCACCGAGAGCTCAGACTGACCTGCACCCTGACCTACACACCGGCCGCCCACCGGCTCCGACCGAAAGCCGGCCCCACCGAGAGCTCAGACTGACCTGCACCCTGAGCTACCCACCGGCCGCCCACCGGCTCCGACCGACAGCCGGCCCCACCGAGAGCTCAGACTGACCTGTACCCTGAGCTCCCCACCGAGAGCTCAGACTGACCTGCACCCTGAGCTACCCACCGGCCGCCCACCGGCTCCGACCGACAGCCGGCCCCACCGAGAGCTCAGACTGACCTGTACCCTGAGCTCCCCACCGAGAGCTCAGACTGACCTGCACCCTGAGCTACCCACCGGCCGCCCACCGTCTCCGACCGACAGCCGACCTCACCGAGAGCTCAGACTGACCTGCACCCTGAGCTACCCACCGGCCGCCCACCGTCTCCGACCGACAGCCGACCTCACCGAGAGCTCAGACTGACCTGTACCCTGAGCTCCCCACCGAGAGCTCAGACTGACCTGCACCCTGAGCTACCCACCGGCCGCCCACCGGCTCCGACCGACAGCCGACCTCACCGAGAGCTCAGACTGACCTGCACCCTAAGCTGTACCCTGAGCTACCCTTCGCCCTAAGCTGTACTCTGAGCTGCCCTCGGTCTGAGCTGTACCCTGAGCTGTACCCTGCGCTTCCCTCTGCCCTGAGCTTCCTTCTGGCCTGAGCTGCACCCTGAGCTTCCCTCTGCCCTGAGCTTCCCTCTGACCTGAGCTGCACCCTGAGCTTCCCTCTGTCCTGAACTGCACCCTGAGCTTCCCTCTGCCCTGAGCTGCATCTTGAGCTTCCATCTGACCTGAGCTGCACCCTGAGCTTCCCTCTGACCTGAGCTGCACCTTGAGCTTCCCTCTGCCCTGAGCTGCACCTTGAGCTTCCCTCTGCCCTGAGCTGCACCCTAAGCTTCCCTCTGTCCTGAACTGCACCCTGAGCTTCCCTCTGCCCTGAGCTGCATCTTGAGCTTCCCTCTGCCCTGAGCTTCCCCTGCCCTGAGCTTCCCTCTGACCTGAGCTGCACCTTGAGCTTCTCTCCGCCCTGAGCTGCATCTTGAGCTTCCCTCTGACCTGAGCTGCACCCTGAGCTTCCCTCTGACCTGAGCTGCACCCTGAGCTTCCCTCTGCCCTGAGCTGCACATTGAGCTTCCCTCTGCCCTGAGCTGCACCTTGAGCTTCCCTCTGCCCTGAGCTGTACCTTGAGCTTCCCTCTGCCCTGAGCTGCACCTTGAGCTTCCCTCTGCCCCGAGCTGCACCTTGAGCTTCCCTCTGCCCTGAGCTGCACCTTGAGCTTCCCTCTGCCCTGAGCTGCACCTTGCGCTTCCCTCTGCCCTGAGCTGCACCCTAAGCTTCCCTCTGCCCTGAGCTGCACCTTGAGCTTCCCTCTGCCCTGAGCTGCACCTTGAGCTTCCCTCTGACCTGAACTGCACCCTGAGTTTCCCTCTGACCTGAACTGCACCCTGAGTTTCCCTCTGCCCTGAGCTGCACCTTGAGCTTCCCTCTGCCCTGAGCTGCACCCTGAGCTTCCCTCTGCCCTGAGCTGCACCTTGAGCTTCTCTCTGCCCTGAGCTGCACATTGAGCTTCCCTCTGCCCTGAGCTGCACCTTGAGCTTCCCTCTGACCTGAGCTGCACCCTGAGCTTCCCTCTGCCCTGAGCTGCACTTTGAGCTTCCCTCTGCCCTGAGCTGCACCCTAAGCTTCCCTCTGCCCTGGGCTGTACCCTAAGCTTCCCTCTGACCTGAGCTGCACCTTGAGCTTCTCTCTGCCCTGAGCTGCACCTTGAGCTTCCCTCTGACCTGAGCTACACCCTAAGCTTCCCTCTGCCCTGAGCTGCACTTTGAGCTTCCCTCTGCCCTGAGCTGCACATTGAGCTTCCCTCTGCCCTGAGCTGCACCCTGAGCTTCCCTCTGTCCTGCCCTTCCCTCTGCCCTGAGCTGCACCCTAAGCTTCCCTCTGCCCTGAGCTGCACCTTGAGCTTCCCTCTGCCCTGAGCTGCACTCTGAGCTTCCCTCTGACCTGAGCTGCACCCTAAGCTTCCCTCTGCCCTGAGCTGCACCTTGAGCTTCCCTCTGCCCTGAGCTGCACCCTAAGCTTCCCTTTGCCCTGAGCTACACCCTGAGCTTCCCTCTGCCCTGCCCTGCCCTCTGCCCTGAGCTGCACCCTAAGCTTCACTCTGCCCTGAGCTGCACCTTGAGCTTCCCTCTGCCCTGAGCTGCACATTGAGCTTCCCTCTGCCCTGAGCTGCACCTTGAGCTTACCTCTGCCCTGAGCTGCACCCTGAGCTTCCCTCTGCCCTGAGCTGCACCTTGAGCTTCCCTCTGCCCTGAGCTGCACCTTGAGCTTCCCTCTGCCCTGAGCTGCACCCTGAGCTTCCCTCTGCCCTGAGCTTCCCTCTGCCCTGAGCTGCACCTCGAGCTTCCCTCTGCCCTGAGCTGCACCCTGAGCTTCCCTCTGCCCTGAGCTTCCCTCTGCCCTGAGCTGCACCTTGAGCTTCCCTCTGACCTGAGCTGCACCCTGAGCTTCCCTCTGCCCTGAGCTGCACCTTCAGCTTCCCTCTGCCCTGAGCTGCACCTTGAGCTTCCCTCTGCCCTGAGCTGCACCTTGAGCTTCCCTCTGCCCTGAGCTTGAGCTTCCCTCTGCCCTGAGCTGCACCCTGAGCTTCCCTCTGCCCTGAGTTTCCCTCTGCCCTGAGCTGCACCTTGAGCTTCCCTCTGCCCTGAGCTGCACCCTGAGCTTCCCTCTGCCCTGAGCTTCCCTCTGTCCTGAGCTGCACCTTGAGCTTCCCTCTGACCTGAGCTGCACCCTGAGCTTCCCTCTGCCCTGAGCTGCACCTTGAGCTTCCCTCTGCCCTGAGCTGCACCCTAAGCTTTCCTCTGCCCTGAGCTGCACTCTAAGCTTCCCTCTGCCCTGAGCTGCACCCTAAGCTTCCCTCTGCCCTGAGCTGCACCCTAAGCTTCCCTCTGCCCTGAGCTGCACCTTGAGCTTCCCTCTGCCCTGAGCTGCACCCTGAGCTTCCCTCTGCCCTGAGCTGCACCTTGAGCTTCCCTCTGCCCTGAGCTGCACCCTGAGCTTCCCTCTGCCCTGAGCTTCCCTCTGCCCTGAGCTGCACTCTAAGCTTCCCTCTGCCCTGAGCTGCACCCTAAGCTTCCCTCTGCCCTAAGCTTCCCTCTGCCCTGAGCTTCCCTCTGCCCTGAGCTGCACCCTAAGCTTCCCTCTGCCCTGAGCTGCACCCTGAGCTTCCTCTCGGTCGGCGGCCGTGTCGTTCACTAGGTACGGCGGCCAGCGTCAGCCGCCGGCTCTCGGCACAGCCGCGCCTGGCGGCCTCTGCTGGTCTGCCTTCAGACGGCGGCGGCTCCGCCCGGCTGGCTCCGTCGAGTCAGCCACACAACTCCCCGGTATCAGTACCGCCAACGGGCACACAGCAGGGCCTCGGATAACATGTTAACTGGGGGGGGGGGGGCAATTCCCCCCCCCCCCAGTGGAGGGAATTGCCTCAGTGGAACCAATTTACCCCCCCCCCCCCCCACCAGTGAAACTGAGTTAATTCAACACGAGCGGGCACTAGGATACTAAATATGATGCGTCACTAGCCTTTAAAAAAAATCAGCCACCCGACGTTTTTTTATATACTGTACTGCATGGCCTCGGATAGCATGTTAATGGGGGGGGGGGGGATTCCCCCGCAGTGACTGCTAGTGACCAAATTTCCGCTCCCTCCCCAGTGACCAAATTTTGCCCCCTAGTGGGATCAAAATTCGTAGGTAACATACGATTGTACGGTCTGTAAAGTACATAAAAGTGTCACTGAAGCATGCTTTCAACTTAAAACCAATAAAACACTGTGTACAGCTACCTAGCGTAGCTTTGAGATCTTGAGGACGGATACCCGCTCCTCGTCGCGTCGGTTCGAAATTGGCGTGGACTACAGGTGTCGATTTATATACGTTTGGGGTGGCCATCGGCCTCAATATTTTGAGTTTGGTTCCCAAAGATGCTTTTGGCTCCCTCAATGTTTTCTGGCCAATGGCGGATAGAAGGGGGCCAAGGCCAAATCTCCCAAACCACATGAAATCAGCAAACAATGACGTATTTTCTAACTAAAAAGCCAAGAAACCTTTACGAAAGAAAGTTTGTTAATCACCCATTCATCCATAAAGAAGCAAACTCCGATGAGTTTGTTTTATTGTTTTATACTTTTTGTGGATTTCGCCGCAAACAAAAACTTGTGTTGCCATTCTGGGTTCTCCCTTATGTCTGGCCTTAGATCAGGCATTTTACACATATACCATTGTTTCAGCCACGGTGATCCGTAGAAAACCAAGCTTCTGATGAATTCGTTGGTTCTAGGAACATAGACTACCCAAAACCACCTTCATCACATCACACGACGAAACCGGGGGAATATCGGCGAAGCAATATTTCTCTCCTTCGTAAAGTTTTAGCTATTTGTGTTCTCTGGGGTGGCCCTCGGCCCCCCAAAGGCGCCCTCGGCCCCCACAGCTATATTTCGATCGAATAACCGATTTCGACGCATATCTGACGAGTTGTTGTTGATTGGGGTTTAGGGGCGCTCCGACAACGAAGGTCACATGGCGCCCAATATCTGACGAGTAAATTTAGGGCTGTGTGCCAGCATTTGGCCGACACGACCAATGATGAATGGGTCTCTCGAAAACATGCCGACGTTGAGCCGATAACAGCCCGATGCTTGGTAGGACGACGGCCCGAGTTGCATGTATTTCGTTTCGAAAGCAATATGCCACGTTTACGTGGTATGAGCATCATCCGAAAGTCTGAAAAAAAGTTCAAAACGAATAACAATTATTTCAGTTATTAACGTCTAACCGTAATATGTGAGATGAGTTGTACAGTAATCAGCAATCAACGGTAACAACCATGGTAACAACTATTCTTAGTTTTGGTGCCTCGTTTTCCATTCCAAGGGATACCATTTTCCATTGCAAGACATATCTATTGCATGGGTTGGATCTGCACTGATTAATACGATAATTTGATGAGTTACTAATTGCAAGTCAACTATTTTTTCTATTTTTTTTAGTCGAAATGAAACGTCTCACAAAATGTTTAACTAATGTTTTTGTTTTAGTGTGTAAGGGATATGATGGCTCTAACTGAGCCCTTGGTCCATTGGCGCATCAAGAACGTCCAAAAACGTCGTTTTGAAGAACTGTCTCAAAACTCGTCCGACTTTGTGTGCTTTTGCAAACAAAGTCGTGTCGTGCCGAGCCGAGGGTGGGGCGTTTTAGGGGGAGGTTGGGTTGGGACGCTCCTGATTTTTTTTTCTCGAGAATTGGCGGCGTGCAGCACCACCGTTTCTGGCACAGCTGTTTCGGCATTAATTGCGCACCTTAATGCAACATTTTGACTAGGTTCATCTCAGGTGAGGTCACCAGGTCACGTCAAGTGGCCCCACCTCCAAAGAAGTTTGTGGTCGGGCCACAGCCACAGTGTTTGACTGAGCGATGTGACAATTTCGACATGAATTTAGACGAGCTATCTAACGGTATTTGTGGATTTTGCCTAATTCCAATTGGAGCCGAGTTCGAGGGTGGGGGCGTCAGATGCCTCCCCTAGCACGACTAAGCTGGCGCCGAGCATCGGCAGGGCGCGGGTTAAAACTGCTTTAAAACAAATTATCCCTTGTATAAGCTGCTTAGATCTTCCTTCAGGAAATGTGTTAATGTTCGACCGATTTAGTTGTATTGGTAAAGTTATGGCGCCGGTGGACCCTTCGTTCCGTTCATGTCCGGTCCCCGAAATCGTTTTCAAAAATCGACATCACAGGTGTGGACCTTCAATGATGGGCGTGTTTAAATATCATTTTTATTTAGCTTCATTATTGTATTATTCTACTATTTTATTTCTGTTTTACACTTATGTTTGTCGTTATCCCACTTGACATGTATCAGTACTTATGCAAAGTTACGCTTAATCAAGGACGTAGCAAGGGGGCACGGTCATAGCCCCCCCCCCCCGAGCAAACTAATTTATACTAGATAAAATACGATTTTTTTATGACGACCCGACCCTACCCGCCCCCCCCCCCCCCGTCAACAAAATTTTGCTGACGAGCGAAATATGATTCTACCACTGACGTGCCCCCCCCCCCCTGATAAAAAATCCTGGCTACGTGCCTGCGCTTAACCATATGCCTTAGCAGCATGTTTTTTCTTCTTCTCGAATTGCCACCCCCTCCCCCCCCCAGTGATAATTCCTTAGCCGAGGTCCTGGCACACAGGCTACGGAAGATATAGCTGCGGCCCCGAGCCATTCAGTGACCAATCAGACTCGGTAAACCTGACATCACAATCGGTGTCATGTAATCTAACATCGGAAGTCATCGGAAGTCCTCGGCTTTCGATCCTTTCAGAGGTGAAAAGCGGCCTTATTCAATATTGAGGGGTACAACACGACGAAAGCTCGTCACATGATAAGTGGCTACAGAAAGTTTTGAATGTTATGAAATATAGCACCCGTGATGGTATTCACAGATTCAAAGTCCTGGGAACTGCAATCCTAGTGTAATATTTCGATAACCTTCATGTGCTGTTTTTCATAGTCTGAACTAGAGGTGGCAAAAGTTAATATTTTTTTTTGGACACAGACCTGACCGGTCCCAAAAGCTGAAAAATGGACCCAGTTATACCCGGTGCAAGGCAAGTTTGGATCCAGCGGACCCAACTAGCAAAATGTTGTCTCGCAACTAATATTGACAAATCTGCACTCTACAGTTAGTGCAAGTAAATTAACTCTTGTAGTTGCAAATATATACAGTTCAGATACAAGATACAAGATACAAGATGTGTATTAAATAAATGATCCACTTGAAATAATCGTGTGGCTTTCACACTGACGAGTCACAACGTAAGACATGGCAATACGAAAATGAGTGCAATACGTGTAGGAACTTGTCGGTACAATGGAAAATATAGAAAAATACACAAATAATGCTAAACAAAGACTTTTAAAAATAAGAACACATTCGCATCAGTCTGAACCATTCTGTAAGGTCAATAGTTGAGAACGACCTTCTTCAGTGCGCGACGCATCTGCGAGTACGTTCATATTATCCACACACTTTTAAGTGTGTTTAAGTAAGTTACTTACACCGCGGTGTTAAAACACCGTGGTAACATAATCGCCGCTTGTCCGCCTCCGTTCGTATGCGCGGTAGCGAGAGCAGGTGTGCCGAGCGGGTGTCACGCCCGTGAATGTCACGCTGCCGCTGTCCTATGGTGCTGGCGATGTACGTTGGTGAACCGGTACGAATAGCGTGCAGCACAGCGCAAACAGAATGGTATTGAATGAGCTGCTGTGCGTTCAGCCACCGTAAATCACAGATCATATCAGAAATGTGATCCATTTTACGGCGGCCACTGACGACTCACGTCGCAAAATGTATAATTTGTTGTACGCGGTGGGTTTGAGTTCGATTGCACGATCCGTAAATTGATATGCAATATGGCACTACTGAGATAGCCAGTCCTCGTAGTATTTGGGATAGATATTGTCTCGGGGTAGTGTGTTGTGCATGACTGAGGGCAATGAGAATTCCGGTACACTTACGCCGTACTGAGTCTATCTGGGATTCGAAGCTCAGATGCCTGTCCATTGTGACACCTAGATGTGCAGCACTCTTGAGTCAACTACTGTAGAGCCACACAATTGCATGGTGACAGCGAGTAACGTCCTCAGCATCTGCGGTGTTCCTAATACCATCACCTGTGTTTTACTGGTGTTCAAATTGACATGTCGGGGGCGATGCTTTTTTGACAGAATGAATGTACGATCCATGAGCTGTCATCATTTGGACCTGTTGTGTATGACCATATAAGTAAGATGAGAACCATGTTGTGTCTATAACGTAAAGCTTCATCTTTTCCAGCAGTTTGCCGTGGGGGACTACATAAAAACATTTAGACAAATCTAATAAAACTAAGATGCAAATTTATCCGTGATCCATCGCCTGAGGACTCTATCGGTTATAACGCTTAGGGCGGTTTCTGTAATGGTTCTTTCGATACCCGTGCCGAGATTCAGAAAGCAGATGGTTTGACTCAAGATAATGGTTTAGCTGAAGTTGTACTGCTTTTTCTGTAATTTTTAGGACGGCTGGGAGCTGTGTTATGGGTCGGGTATCTTCAGGTCTGATGGAGGATGTGCCTTTAGGAACCGGGGTAACCATTGCATGCTTCCAAGCTGTTGGAACGATGCCGGAAACCAGACTACTGTTCATAATTTGGAGAACGCGTCCGATGGAAAATACAAACTTTTTAAAAATCGAGATGCTGAGGCCGTCACTGCCAGTTGGTCCCGTTGATTTCATACCAAGGATAATAGAGCCAAGCGTTGGCATGTTGATTGAAGCAACCTTGAAAGCGCTGGTGCTTACGCGCGGCAGCCTCACCGGTACCGGCGCGGTGGCGGCAGGCACTGAAGCGACAGTGATAGGACCGATAGATATATAATAATCATTCAACGCATCTGGTGTCACAGTGATAGGCTGATACTTTGACCTTTTTGTCCAATTATAGGGCGAAGTATTTGCCAGAGGTTTTTACGGCCTTTTTGATTGATCTGATTCTGATAATATTTCCGGGTGTCAAGGCGAATCGCAGCACGACATGTGCGGTTTATCCTCTTATAGCCTTCTCTGTAGCAGAGAGATAGCGCGATCTGTCTGCTGTCCAGCAGGGCGCGCGTGTTGGAGCTCAGTGGAACGACACCGGCACCGGACCCGCGCACACGGACGGAGCGGACAGGGGCGACGAGATCAAGTACACACGAGAAGGCAGTGATAACACTCTTTGAGAAAGATTGGCCAACAGCACTAAGAAACCTGCGTATCAGTGTTCCTACTTGCGTAAAACCGGCACATACATACATACATACATACATACATACATACATACATACATACCAGTGCGCACGCGATCCAAAAATAGGTGGTCCACTATCGCTATTCCGCGATCGAAAAGTTGGCGTTCCGCGATCGCGATTCCGCGATCGTAGAATATTTATTTAAGTTTGAATTAAAATTCCGCGATCGGTAATCGCTAGTGAAGTTTTTCTTCGAAGAAATAAAGCATTAAGCTAAGTCATTATACCTCATTAAATAATAACTGTTATTTTCTTAACTCTTAAGTGTATTAACCATTAACCTATTAAGTATTAACTAAGCAAAAAGAAGCAAAGTATTGATTGGACACCTCACTGTGTTACAGTTCAGAGCTGACTGATCAGCCCGCGGGCGGCCAGCAGCAGGCGCGTCAGCCGTCAGCAGCAGGCGCGTCAGCCGTAAGCCGTAACAGAACAGCTGGCTGGTCAACCCAGCCCCGCGCGGTATGCCGATCGTCCCACCAACAATTACGCTGGCTATCTTCAGTAAACAGCAGTGATAAGCCCATCAGAGAAATTAGCGCAGAGTCAGCGTGGGATCGGCGAGGCAGGCCTCTTACCACGCGCACTGGAGGGCCTCTGAGAATTAAACACACTGGAGCGGGTGGGCGGATTTCGCCCCCCCCCCCCTCCCCCACCCTAATATCAATATATGAGCCACAATAACGAAATTTGCAGGGTAGAGAATGTGTGGGATCTCTGTTTTGTGAAAATGGCATGACCCTAGGTCAATATCTGCAAGACGAAATGAGGTCAAATATCTACATTTTCATTGTTATGCGCTCCTTGGCTTGACATTTTATGTGACGCAGAGATTGTATATACCCCAAAATGGGTTTAATGATTTGTTGGGAAGTCTAAAGATACAATAGGTATGATTGAAGTTACATTTGGCCTCAGGTCATTTACATATACAAATTTCACTGCAGTCATTTTGGAGGCATTTATAAGTTTTTTATACTTTGATGGCCTATGACTCGTTCGGCCGATTTGTATTTGTCTTACTTTAACCCGCGACTTACTGGGAGGGGGGGGGGGGGGCTATTTTTTGCCCCCCCCCCCTCCCGTTATTTTGCAATAACTCCTAAACAAACACCGGTATCGTCACCAAACTTGCAGTACCTTCTCTCACATCAATTCACACATGTTGACAAAAGTAAAAATATGAGGCTATGATAGGTCAACCGGGAATGACGTCAGAGTGACGTCATGTTCTTCGGTTTTTGTTGCAAAATAATGGTTTTCGGAAAACGCTGTCAAAAGTACGATGCTTGAGATAAACTCAATTGTCTTAAATCAAAGTACGGACAATAGATCGGGATATCAAACTGCTATCTCGGATTTTTGAGTTTTTTAAATTCAAAATTTTGAGAAATCCAAATACCATTTTTTTTAAAACAAAATTTTCAAGAAAAAATCAGAATTATCAAAAAACCGGAATATATGTGATTGAGACGTATGCGGTTAATATGTGTACCAAATTTAAAGTCGATATCGTCAAAAATGACTGAGTTATGACCTTTAAATGACAAAAATCGACCACTTCTCACAACATTACTATGCATAAAAACGCATTTCCATGTTTGCTTTTTACTTCTATTTATTTGGAACAAACAATGTTCTAAGGTCATTTTTCGCGTTCTAGACGAAACACAAACCCATAAACATGTGTTACAACGCCTAATCACCGTAATCTGCAGTTTGACCTCGTGACCTCGGATGACCTTGACCTGACCCAAGGTCATAAACAGCTTAGAAAGGTGCTTAGAAGTGTCAAACACACGAATCATACCGATTTATCGACAGCTTATGCGTTTAATATCGCAATTTTGCGCGACAATTCCATCCATCGAGACCTTTTGACACGGTCAAACATTTTGTACTTGACCTGACCTGTGACGTCATCGGTGACTCCCAGGTCAACAATATTATGTTTCCCTCGATAAATTTCCGTTGGAATTTTTACATTCGGTCCAGTAGTTCCGGAGATCCGAGGGGGGGGGGCAAAAAATAGCCCCCCAGTAAGTCGCGTTATGAAATATACCCCAGTAACTCGCGGGTTAAACGACGCGCCGTTCATTTGTTAGCAGGTACACAATGAATGATGCATATTGACCACTAAAATCAGGATAAATTTACACCCACACCCATACACACAGTGGGTGTGTGGTGGACGGATTTCGCCCCCCCCCCCCCTCCAGTGCGCGTGTTAACCCTCGCCCTCCCTGGTGGAGGTGGGGGTCATTTTTACCACTCCCCTGAGGGTTTTTCGGGAATAACAGGAAAACGGCGGCGCACAGCGCCGCTAAATTTTGCACAGCTATTCTGGCATCAGTTACCCACATTGTGTGAGAGTTTTGACCTCAGGTCATCTCTGTTCAGGTCACCAGGTCACGTCAAGTGACCTCACCTCCAAAAATATTTGTGGTCGTGCCAAAGCCAGTCTTTGTCCAAGATATTTGAAACTTGCAGGATTTCATAAGGTCATAAGTACCTACAATTCAATATCTCTGATTTTTTTTTTTATCGGTGACCTAAGGTCAGGTCAATTTCGTGACCTCATTATAAGTCAATGGGAAAATATACAAATGCTTCCTTTTCAGAGAATATGCATTGGCTCATGCCAATTATTTCAGAATGATGTTATTTTAGCTCATTTTGATGAATCAGGTGCAAGTGTTGCTCAGTGACCTCTGCAAGGTCAGCCGAGGTCATATGAGGTCACCAGCACTTGTTTGCCAATAACTCTCGATATAATCAATATAAAGACGTGCGAATGACACCACTGTGTTTGTCTCGTCGAGTCTCGTCGCCCTATATGCAACATGCCCTACGTGGGTCACCAAGTGACCTTGACCTGAGGTCAAATTTTGAAGTTGATCTAACCAGGTCACCATTAATATGTTTCGAAGCGCCTTGACGAGAAAAACACGATGTGTTTAACATTATTGCTATATGGTCAACCAATAAAAAGTGATTCATGAAACACTTTTTGGAATAAAAAAATACCGTCGTGACCATGGTGACCTCTAGCGCCTAAACTATTCAGTATTGACATGTGCTAAAATTTGAGGACACCAAGTGCGATTGCATTTTTCATGAGCTTTCGATTGCTTTCTTTCAGTTTGTTTCTAGCTGTCATAGTTCCCGATATATTGTGGGGTTTCTAGAGCAAATACCCGTAATTGACAAATTTGACCTTTGTTGAGCTCTGGTGACCTCAATATTGACCTGAGCCAAATAATACCCCAAAGTAACTTCTAATGTCCTTTTCGAGAGCTTTCAAGCGCTTTTTCCGCGTCTTGCTAGCCCTTTTAGTTTTCGAGTTAGGAGGAGTAGGAGGGTCGTTTTAACCCCTCCAACCCCAACCCCACCATGCCAGGGCGAAGTTGTCTCAGAGGCCGACCAGTGCGGCTAGATGTGGGTCGATCGCTGGTCCGACTGCAAAAAGCAGCCCGCCACTGATCCGCACTGAAGGCAGACGCGTCCTCCTGGTCCACGGGTTACGCAACACCGGCGGCACGTCGAGGTGTATGGAGGAGAGAGGGGGAGAGGAGATGAGAGAGGGAGAGGGAGAGGGAGAGGGAGAAGAAGAGGGAGAGGAAGAGGAAGAGAGAGAGGGAGAGGGAGAGGGAGAGGGAGAGGGAGAGGGAGAGGGAGAGGGAGAGGGAGAGGGAGAGGGAGAGGGAGAGGGAGAGGGAGAGGGAGACAAAAAGGAGAGAGGGAGGGAGGAAGAGGGAGAAGGATTAGGTTCGCTAATGAGCCGCACATCTGCAGAAATCATCCCGGCGCCCACACAGCCGCCAAACGTGTAAAAAGCCAGCCGGCACTGTGTCGGTCTGGGTACGCAGCCGAGTCACACAGGCCATATACGATCTGAGGCCGAGCCTCCGCAGCCGCCTGCGTCACTGTGCGTGGCTGCGCGGCGGTGAGGGGAGGTGAGGGGAGGTGAGGGGGGGGGGGCAGTGTGACGTGCGTGCGTCAGAAGCAGCTCTGGGCCGCAGCCCGGCTGTCAGGCGGGCCGTCAGACCGGCCGGCAGCTCGAGTCACCGGCTGGCGGCTCAGGGCCGGGCCCTGCCACCGGAGCGGGCGGGGGAGCGTGCCGCCGCCGCACACCGGCCGCGCCGTCGCAACAGCTGGCTCAGGAGCTCCCCCAGCTCTCCTGGCTCTGCGGTGTCTGAGCTCAGGACTGAGGTGATGCTCAATGCTGGCCGTCACAGATGGCGGCGCTGTCCCGCTGCAGAGCCCCGCCGAGTCCGGCGGCGACCTCAGCACCCTGGCCACTCAGCGGTCAGGTCACCGATCACCCTGTATGTCCGAAGCAATGCTGCATGGATATCCAGGCGCTGACACTGCCGCTGAAAAACTCCCAATACACTGAATATCCTGATAAATGAGTTCAGTGGTAGCCCTGTGTCGGAGGCAGGGCGTTCTCGCCAGGGTGCGCCGGCCTGACGCGGCAGAACACAGGTGGAGCCGCGGGCTGCAGTGTGTCGACCCGTCCGTTCTGTCCGGCACGGCGGCGGGCGTAGCTGCCGGCCGGTACGGCTGGCTGTCGGCTGGTACAGGCGACCGGCGGCGGCTCCAGCCCCGGCGGGGGAGGACACCGGGCGGCTCTGGCCCCGGCGGGGAGGACACCGGATGGCTCCGGCCCCGGCGGGGGAGGACACCGGGTGGCTCCGGCCCCGGCGGGGGGAGGACACCGGACACAGTCGGTCCGGAGCCGGCCTGGAGACGCCGGGCAGCGGCCGCGCTGCCACACGACCAGGCGCCGCCGTGTATCAGCGGCGCGTGGGGCCCCGCCTATCTCCCTCATCACGCAGACGGCAAATATTTGCCCTCTCGCCCGGAGCTCATCGCCGCCGGCTACAGATCACCGACCATGTACTGTGACCCCTGTCTGACACATTGACCGTGTACTGTGACCCCTGCCTGACACACTGACCGTGTACTGTGACCCCTGCCTGACACATTGACCGTGTACTGTGACCCCTGTCTGACACACTGACCGTGTACTGTGACCCCTGTCTAACACACTGACCGTGTACTGTGACCCCTGCCTGACACACTGACCGTGTACTGTGACCCCTGTCTGACACATTTACCGTGTACTGTGACCCCTGTCTGACACATTTACCGTGTACTGTGACCCCTGTCTGACACACTGACCGTGTACTGTGACCCCTGTATAACACACTGACCGTGTACTGTGACCCCTGTCTAACACACTGACCGTGTACTGTGAACCCTGTCTGACACACCGACCGTGTACTGTGACCCCTGCCTGACACACTGACCGTGTACTGTGACCCCTGTCTGACACACCGACCGTGTACTGTAACCCCTGTCTGACACACTGACCGTGTACTGTGACCCCTGCCTGACACATTGACCGTGTACTGTGACCCCTGTCTGACACACTGACTGTGTACTGTGACCCCTGTCTGACACATTGACCGTGTACTGTGAACCCTGTCTGACACATTGACCGTGTACTGTGACCCCTGTCTGACACACTGACCGTGTACTGTGACCCCTGTCTGACACATTGACCGTGTACTGTGAACTCTGTCGGACACATTGACCGTGTACTGTGACCCCTGTCTGACACATTGACCGTGTACTGTGACCCCTGTCTGACACATTGACCGTGTACTGTGACCCCTGTCTAACACACCGACTGTGTACTGTGACCCCTGTCTAACACACTGACCGTGTACTGTGACCCCTGCCTGACACATTGACCGTGTACTGTGACCCCTGTATAACACACTGACCGTGTACTGTGACCCCTGTCTAACACACTGACTGTGTACTGTGACCCCTGTCTGACACACTGACCGTGTACTGTGACCCCTGTCTAACACACCGACTGTGTACTGTGACCCCTGTATAACACACTGACCGTGTACTGTGCCCCCTGTCTGACACACTGACCGTGTACTGTGACCCCTGTCTAACACACTGACCGTGTACTATGACCCCTGTCTGACACATTGACCGTGTACTGTGACCCCTGTCTGACACACTGACTGTGTACTGTGACCCCTGTCTGACACATTGACCGTGTACTGTGACCCCTGTCTGACACACTGACCGTGTACTGTGACCCCTGTCTGACACACTGACCGTGTACTGTGACCCCTGTCTGACACATTGACCGTGTACTGTGACCCCTGCCTGACACACTGACCGTGTACTGTGACCCCTGTCTGACACATTTACCGTGTACTGTGACCCCTGTCTGACACATTTACCGTGTACTGTGACCCCTGTCTGACACACTGACTGTGTACTGTGACCCCTGTCTAACACACTGACCGTGTACTGTGAACCCTGTCTGACACACCGACCGTGTACTGTGAACCCTGTCTGACACACTGACTGTGTACTGTGACCCCTGTCTGACACACTGACCGTGTGCTGTGAACCCTGTCTGACACACTGACCGTGTACTGTGAACCCTGTCTGACACACTGACCGTGTACTGTGACCCCTGTCTGACACACTGACCGTGTACTGTGCCCCCTGTCTAACACACTGACCGTGTACTGTAACCCCTGTCTGACACACTGACCGTGTACTGTGAACCCTGTCTGACACACCGACTGTGTACTGTGACCCCTGTCTGACACATTGACCGTGTACTATGACCCCTGTCTGACACACTGACCGTGTACTGTGACCCCTGCCTGACACATTGACCGTGTACTGTGACCCCTGTCTGACACATTGACCGTGTACTGTGACCCCTGTCTGACACACTGACCGTGTACTGTGACCCCTGTCTAACACACTGACCGTGTACTGTGAACCCTGTCTGACACATTGACCGTGTACTGTGAACCCTGTCTGACACACTGACCGTGTACTGTGAACCCTGTCTGACACATTGACCGTGTACTGTGAACCCTGTCTGACACACTGACCGTGTACTGTGACCCCTGTCTAACACATTGACCGTGTACTGTGACCCTTGTCTGACGCATTGACCGTGTACTGTAACCCCTGTCTGACACATTCACCGTGTACTGTGACCCCTGTCTGACACATTGACCGTGTACTGTGACCCCTGTCTGACACACTGACCGTGTACTGTAACCCCTGTCTGACACACTGACCGTGTACTGTGACCCCTGTCTGACACATTGACCGTGTACTGTGAACCCTGTCTAACACTGACCGGCTGGTACGGGACCACGGTCGGACAGCGCGACGGGACCACGGCGACGGGAGAGCCCTGTCTACCCCTGCGACTCCCAGAGCTGTGAGCCTGTGAGGCCCTGAGTCCGGCAGAGTCGGCGAGATCCAGGAGAGGTGTGTGGTGTGTGGTGTGTGGTGTGTGGTGTGTGGTGTGTGGTGTGTGGTGTGTGGTGTGTGGTGTGTGGTGTGTGGTGTGTGGTGTGTGGTGTGTGGTGTGCGGTGTGCGGTGTGCGGTGTGCGGTGTGCGGTGTGCGGTGTGCGGTGTGCGGTGTGCGGTGTGCGGTGTGCGGTGTGCGGTGTGTGTGGTGTGTGGTGTGTGGTGTGTGGTGTGTGGTGTGTGGTGTGTGGTGTGTGGTGTGTGGTGTGTGGTGTGTGGTGTGTGGTGTGTGGTGTGTGGTGTGTGGTGTGCGGTGTGCGGTGTGCGGTGTGCGGTGTGCGGTGTGCGGTGTGCGGTGTGCGGTGTGCGGTGTGCGGTGTGCGGTGTGCGGTGTGCGGTGTGCGGTGTGCGGTGTGCGGTGTGCGGTGTGTGGTGTGTGGTGTGTGGTGTGTGGTGTGGGTGGTGTGTGGTGTGTGGTGTGGGTGGTGTGTGGTGTGTGGTGTGTGGTGTGTGGTGTGTGTGTGTGTGTGTGTGTGTGTGTGTGTGTGTGTGTGTGTGTGTGTGTGTGTGTGTGTGTGTGTGTGTGTGTGTGTGTGTGTGTGTGTGTGTGTGTGTGTGTGTGTGTGTGTGTGTGTGTGTGTGTGTGTGTGTGTGTGTGTGTGTGTGTGTGTGTGTGTGTGTGTGTGTGTGTGTGTGTGTGTGTGTGTGTGTGTGTGTGTGTGTGTGTGTGTGTGTGTGTGTGTGTGTGTGTGTGTGTGTGTGTGTGTGTGTGTGTGTGTGTGTGTGTGTGTGTGTGTGTGTGTGTGTGTGTGTGTGTGTGTGTGTGTGTGTGTGTGTGTGTGTGTGTGTGTGTGTGTGTGTGTGTGTGTGTGTGTGTGTGTGTGTGTGTGTGTGTGTGTGTGTGTGTGTGTGTGTGTGTGTGTGTGTGTGTGTGTGTGTGGTGTGTGGTGTGTGGTGTGTGGTGTGTGGTGTGTGGTGTGTGGTGTGTGGTGTGTGGTGTGTGGTGTGTGGTGTGTGGTGTGTGGTGTGTGGTGTGTGGTGTGTGGTGTGTGGTGTGTGTGGTGTGTGGTGTGTGGTGTGTGGTGTGTGGTGTGTGGTGTGTGGTGTGTGGTGTGTGGTGTGTGGTGTGTGGTGTGTGGTGTGTGGTGTGTGGTGTGTGGTGTGTGGTGTGTGGTGTGTGGTGTGTGGTGTGTGGTGTGTGGTGTGTGGTGTGTGGTGTGTGGTGTGTGGTGTGTGGTGTGTGGTGTGTGGTGTGTGGTGTGTGGTGTGTGGTGTGTGGTGTGTGGTGTGTGGTGTGTGGTGTGCGGTGTGCGGTGTGTGGTGTGTGGTGTGTGGTGTGTGGTGTGTGTGGTGTGTGGTGTGTGGTGTGTGGTGTGTGGTGTGTGGTGTGTGGTGTGTGGTGTGTGGTGTGTGGGGAGGGTGTGGGGTGTAGGGAGGGGTGCAGGGAACACAGAGGAAGCCGGAGACACGGCGGGACAGGCCGGGATGGCCAGGGTGGCCGCCAGCCAGAGCCGGACGTCGGTCTGCGGTCAATACAGCGCACTCGGCTCAGACCGCCGCCGCCGCGCCGGCCAGCCGGACCACAGCCACACAGTCCCCACTGCCCGCCACCTGGGCCCCGCAGTCGATCACCGCGACAGCCACACAGTGTCACTGCCCGCCACCTGGGCCCTGCAGTCGATCACCGCGGCCGGCCATACAGTCCCACTGCCCGCCACCTGGGCCCCGCAGTCGATCACCGCGACAGCCACACAGTGTCACTGCCCGCCACCTGGGCCCTGCAGTCGATCACCGCGGCCGGCCACACAGTGTCACTGCCCGCCACCTGGGCCCCGCAGTCGATCACCGCGACAGCCACACAGTGTCACTGCCCGCCACCTGGGCCCTGCAGTCGATCACCGCGGCCGGCCACACAGTGTCACTGCCCGCCACCTGGGCCCCGCAGTCGATCACCGCGGCCGGCCACACAGTGTCACTGCCCGCCACCTGGGCCCCGCAGTCGATCACCGCGGCCGGCCATACAGTCCCACTGCCCGCCACCTGGGCCCCGCAGTCGATCACCGCGACAGCCACACAGTGTCACTGCCCGCCACCTGGGCCCTGCAGTCGATCACCGCGGCCGGCCACACAGTGTCACTGCCCGCCACCTGGGCCCCGCAGTCGATCACCGCGGCCGGCCACACAGTGTCACTGCTCGCCACCTGGGCCCCGCAGTCGATCACCGCGGCCGGCCATACAGTGTCACTGCCCGCCACCTGGGCCCCGCAGTCGATCACCGCGACAGCCACACAGTGTCACTGCCCGCCACCTGGGCCCCGCAGTCGATCACCGCGGCCGGCCACACAGTGTCACTGCTCGCCACCTGGGCCCCGCAGTCGATCACCGCGGCCGGCCACACAGTGTCACTGCCAGCCACCTGGGCCCCGCAGTCGATCACCGCGACAGCCACACAGTGTCACTGCCCGCCACCTGGGCCCCGCAGAGTCGATCACCGCGACAGCCACACAGTCCCCACTGCCAGCCACCTGGGCCCCGCAGTCGATCACCGCGACCGGCCATACAGTGTCACTGCCAGCCACCTGGGCCCCGCAGCGGATCACCGCGGCCGGCCATACAGTGTCACTGCCAGCCACCTGGGCCCTGCAGCCGATCACCGCGGCCGGCCACCGAGCGCCACCATCGGCAGACAACACCAGCCCGGTACGACGCTGCTCAGCTGCTCTGCTAGCCGTACGTTTGTCCACTGTTCTGTGATAAATTAATCACAAATTAAGAACATAAGTATGAGTTAAAGGGAAAACAATGGGAACTTTTAATTATGTATATCAAAATTGGCTACACATGTGTTTCGAGAGTAAGTTGTCGTGGTCACGCCATGTTATACAAGTCAAAACTGAAGAACAAGGGAACAACCCACAACTGAAATACTCCAACCTGGGCATTGGTCTTCAGTTTTGACTTGCAGAACATGGCGCGACCACGAGAACTTACTCTCGAAACACATGTGTAGCCAATTTTGATATACATAATTAAAACGTTCCCATTGTTTTCCCATTAACTCAATTTGTCCAAATATAACCAAGCAGACATAATAATATATTGCAGCTGGGCCGGGTTAATCACTGCAGCTGGGCGGGGTTAATCACTGCAGCTGGGCGGAGTTAATCACTGTAGCTGGGCCGGGTTAATCACTGCAGCTGGGCGGGGTTAATCACTGCAGCTGGGCCGGGTTAATCACTGTAGCTGGGCCGGGTTAATCACTGCAGCTGGGCGGGGTTAATCACTGTAGCTGGGCCGGGTTAATCACTGCAGCTGGGCCGGGTTAATCACTGCAGCTGGACCGGGTTAATCACTGCTGGTACCGGACAGTGGCCGTCAGCCAGCGGGGCGGGGCGGCAGCTGGGCCGGGTTAATCACTGCAGCTGGGCCGGGTTAATCACTGCTGGTACCGGACAGTGGCCGTCAGCCAGCGCGGCGGGGCGGCAGCTGGGCCGGGTTAATCACTGCTGGTACCGGACAGTGGCCGTCAGCCAGCGCGGCGGGGCGGCAGCTGGGCCGGGTTAATCACTGGCCACTGGTACAGTCCTCCCAGACCCTCTCCACCGATCGGTAAACACTACTGATAGGCCCATGGGCCCCGCCAGTCCGCTCGGCCACACCGTGTAGGCAGAATTAATGGCACAATGGCACGTGTGTATTGTGTAATGCATTCTACTTAGCCGAAAATATACATTGCAAAGCCTCTTCAAACCAAACAACAACACATGCGCCCTTCTCAGAATCATCCAATTTATTCGCCGTATCAGGATATAATGTGAATTCTACTTAGCTGTAAATATGCACCGAGCGTCGCAACTACCTGTAGACAGAACGGGATATCTGTTCATGTATTTGCGAATCATTCCATATAAATGGCTTAATGTTCGATTCGAGTGAAAAGGATACAAGTTGGGCGATACAAACGAAAAACACGATAGACAATTTAAAACACGCATCGCACACACACAAGAAATCGTGGTAACTATGTTAATAAAACGAACGAATTCAAGCTTTCACACACCGTCGTCACAATTTTCGAGTTGGGATTTTAGCACGGCGAGGCTCCGGGAGGCCATAACGGCCGGCGTCAGGTGGTTCCAAGACGAGGCCGCCCTATAGGAAAAAGCCCTGCGCGACATGGATAGCCGGAAAGCGGGCAGTTCTAGAGCACCAGCCACCGCGGCCCGCGTGAGGCGCTCACTCACAGCGGTGCGAGGGATGAATAGCGATCGGACCGCTGCCGGGGCGCGGGGATCGTTTAAGGCTCTGTAGACGCCGATACAGTCGCGGCGCGCAACGAGGTCGCGTATACCCCGCCAGCCTAGCGACTCCACGATCGGTGAGATATGATCACGACCCCGCGCACCCGAGACGATCCTTGCCGCGAAATTTATCACCTTTTGTACCCGGCTGAGGTGGCAGTCAGCGGCCCCGCCCCAGACGGAGAGGCAGTACAGTATGTGGGGGAACACGTGTGTCTGGATTAGGAGTTGGCGGGTCTCGGGTGTGAGGTGGTGACGAATTTTATACAGACAGAACAGGATGGAGTTGCACTTTTTGACTAAATTGGAAATGTGCTCCTCCCAGGACAAGTTACGGTCCATGGTGACCCCCAGCATCTTCACGGACGGCAAGGGATTGAGTGTGTGGTTTGAGATGTTGAGCTGAAAGGATGGAGTCTTTTTAAGGGCTTGAGGAGTACCGACAAGGAGGAGCGTGGTCTTGGTGGGGTTCATCTTTAAGGAGTTGGCAGTGAAGTAGGATTGGACCGCAATGATGGTATCCTCCTGGCGGGATTTTAGTAGGGATAGGTGTGCTGGGAGGGCAGAGTCGAGGAGCTGGGTGTCGTCTGCGTAGGACACCAGACGCCCGTGAGGAAGGTACGATGCAAGGTCGTTCGTGAAGATGCTGAAGAGGAGTGGGCCCACGAGGGACCCCTGAGGGACGCCGTGGGATAAAGGAAGGGATAGTGATCCGCCTCTCACCACCTGCAGCCGACCATCGAGGTAACTCCGGAACCATCGGGGATCGATGCCGTACCACTGTAGCTTGGTCAGGAGGACACCGTGGTCAACGCTGTCAAAGGCTCTACTAAGGTCGACGGAGGTGACGGCGACGACATGTCCCGCGTCGATCCGGCGCGTCATCCATTCCACAGCGTCGACCACGGCATCCTCCGTCGAGTGGCACGGCCTGTACGCGTATTGTGAAGGCGCCAACAGGCTGTGGGAAACGAGATGCGCCGACAACTGCGTACATACAACCTTCTCGCATAATTTTGACAACACTGATAAAATCGATATCGGCCTAAAATTGCCAGGAGCATCGCGAGGCCCAGATTTATGAAGAGGGAGAACTGAGGCAATTTTCCAGTCACTTGGGAAGACGCAAGTGATGACAGAAGTGTTGACGAGATGAGCAAGTGAGGCCCTAAGACAGCGAAACAGTTTTTCAATGCAAGTAGCGGCACACCATCGAGTCCAACAGCCCTAGAAGAGGACAGTTCTTTCAAGGCACTAGAAAGCATGGGTAAGGTCACCGGTTCTAAGACTAGCTGGGCTGTGGTGACGCACGGTGGTCTCGGAGGGAGAGGTGGCACGCTGTGGCAGCCAGCTGCCAGCTCGGCAGCTATCTTAGGCCCGACTGAGGCGAAATGGCGATTGAAGTCGTCAGCTCGGTCCATCGGCATATCCTCGGCGCCGCCGCCTCCTCTCGTGGGTCGAAGGGCGAACTCACGGATCTCGCGCCAGAAACTCGCACGATCAGACAGCATGGTCGCGCACAGAAAGTCGCGTTTCGCCTGGGCACAGCAACTCTTAACCCGGTTTCGGAGCCGCCGATACTCGATAAGGGCGGTCTCCGTACCGGGATAGGAATACACGAGGCAGACGAGCTGGTCATACTGGATGTAACCAC
>JAXIVJ010015371.1:0-31795 GCA_036785665.1 Chirona hameri | reverse complement strand
ATATATATATATATATATATATATATATATATATATATATATATATATATATATATATATATATATATATATATATATATATATATATATATATATATATATATATATATATATACATATATATATATATAGTCTTGATTTCGGAATGAAGTCATTGATAATTTGAGGAGGCCTTCTATGCTTGGTCAATATTTTCTATACTTGTTCAGAAAAGCAATTTACTTGATCAGAATAAATTAATCACTCACTTTTTTACTAAAGGCTTGTATTATGTTGAATGCCACTCATAACCAATATTTCTTGAAACTTCAACGTCAATAGAAGAAGTTAGGACTACTTAACTGAACGACCAATACACAGATATATCGAGCCTTCATGGTGAGAAAAGGGTTTAACAATATCTGACTAACGACGTTGTTTCAAATGAAGAATCCGATATTGCCGACAAGATTCTAATGAAAGGTTTGCACAAAACTTCTACACCTTTTTGCATTTTATCACGTCTTTCAAAGAACCTACCGGGAGTATTCACACTTTTTTTCAACGCCGATTCAGCTGAGCTAACCTAAGAGGTTGGCCTGTCTGACCCAATCAATAAACTGTCATCCAAATCATCAGAGATACGTCGAACGGTGTTTGGCGATTCTTTCCTTTTACTGCTCAAACAAAGTTGGTAATTATTGGATTCAGGAACATCCCGTAGTTCCATGCAAGGAGCATAGATAGTAGATAAGTTGACTTTTTGATCGACCTGTTGAAAATATATCCGAAGAAGAGCTGTGCCAGAATGCAAATGTAACTTACTGTTTTAATTATAATTTGTTGTATTGCCTATTCCAAGGAGGTCGATCAAAAAGTCCTCTTATCTAAAGTAGGTAATTAATTAGTCCATAGGCCGCCCGTTAAAAAAGTTTGTGCCACAGCATTGGTCTTCCCGACATTGACGTTTTGCTGTTTGCCTTTGATACTCGCCGAGTGTTTTGTGGTGTAACCATGGTGACATGCACACGGCGGGTAATGCGTATGCGACCACTGAGCCATCAACTAGTCGGATGCACAGTCGGACAGTCGACAGCCAAGGCAGGTAACGTGTCGACTTGCTATAGAATTAGTTAGCGCTAACCGCCCTCGTGTTGTTGTTCAAAACTGTGTCGTTGAGCCATGTAGACATTTCATCACCAGTATGGCCAAGGATATGGGGGCTTGGCCGGCATGGACTATGTCTCAATACAGCATAAGTAAGTCCTTTTCTTTTGTAGATACGTTACAATTTGACCACAAAGCGCATGTCTGTGTGATGAAACATACACATATAAAGCGCCAAAACATTTCCTTAAAGGGAAATATTGACCTTTTGATTTGTTTGTATGCATTATCTTATGACACATCTATGGTATCAAATTGATCGTGTCTCAATCTAAAAGTGAAATAACG
Organism: Chirona hameri; assembly: GCA_036785665.1. Classification (NCBI taxonomy): domain Eukaryota; kingdom Metazoa; phylum Arthropoda; class Thecostraca; order Balanomorpha; family Balanidae; genus Chirona; species Chirona hameri. The sequence goes on along the minus strand of JAXIVJ010015371.1, from coordinate 30,361 downwards.
ACTTTTTCTATTTCGACAATTAAAATTTGGGAAATTTAAATATATATCCTTATTATGGCCGGCATTCCATGTCAAATCGATCAAAAACATACCATTTTTTATCTAAACTCTTAGATTTCCTTGCAAATTTGTGGACATGTTGCACTATGTGTAGTCATCGCATTTTTTTTTATAAAAAAAAACATTTGACCTTAGGTCACTAAGCTAGAGGTCATTGAACTTTGACCTGACCGCATTACATTCCAAAGTTTAAGAGCCTATAACTTTGCAAGTTTTTGTCCCAGTCCCATGAGACAAAATGTAAGCAATAGACAATCGGCCCTACTTTATTTTGCACATTAAACATTTAAGGCCAATGACCTTTGACCTGATTTGATCTTTAACGGAAATCTGAAAATTATAATAGCAAAAATCACGGCACCTCCAATTTTGCTCATTCTTACATATAACATTGCCAATCATGTCCTCTACAAACTGGGAACAAAGTGTCATGGGTCATTCATAAGTTAAAAAGAAACAGTACTTAAAATCGGGGTTATCACGTGACCTGACCTGACCCTTGAGTTGTGATTTCCATTACATGGGCCGATATGGGTCGCATTTGAAAGGATGTAGGCTCACCAATCCATTTATAATAATTCGATTATATAGGATGTCAAATAAGTTATGTGTGACCTTGACACGCGACCTGACTTGACCTGGAGCATTGTCTTCCCTTAATACGTTACATCATAGCCAATATGGATATCGTTTGCTAGGTCTCCAGCTATCCAATGTATTGGTGATGTTTTCAAGCATGTGGGATGCCACACAGGTCACGAGTGACCTTGACACGTGACCTGAATTGACCTGGAACACTGGCTTGTCATAAAACGTTACAACATAGCCAATATGAGTATTGTTTGAAACCCCAGCGGCCAACGTATTTGTGACGTATTTTGTGCATTCAAGCATGTGGAATGTCACATGTGACATGTATGACATCATACAGATCATATACAGGTCACATGTGACCTGTGGCATGTATGCGACCTGTACCTGAATGCACATACACATACAGGTCAGGTGACATGTGACCTGTATGACATCCCAAATGCTTGAAAACATCATTGGTTAGTCAATGGGCTTTCAAGTGATACCCATATTGGTTATGTTGTAACGTCTTATGACAAGCCAGTTTTCCAGGTCAAGTCAGGTACGGAATTATCGTACGATTTTGACTCCAAGGCAATGCCTCGATCGCATTGCCGGCTTCTAGTAACTAACTCTTAGCCCACTTAAATTTCGTCTTCTGCAAGTGCGTCTGTTAACGCGAGCATCGAACACGAAATGGACACAAACACAGAGCTAGTAAACTTTGTCCCCGCTAATACGAAATGAAAGAACACGTCCCGCTTTATACGCCAAGCCTTTCCAACACAACCACGCCATGGCAGATCGGTACCAAAAGCATTGATACGGGCCCAAGACGCGAGTCAAGGTTGGAGCTTTATACGCCAAGCCTTTCCAACACAACCACGGCATGGCAGATCGGTACCAATAGCATTGATACGGGCCCAATACGCAAGTCAAGGTTGGAGCCCCTTGACCTAGTAAGCGGGCGGCCCGGCCCGGCTGACGCTCTCCGTCCCAGTCGCAGTCGTCACCACGGGCGGAGAGATGCAAACACTCGTACACACACCATATGTCCCACAGAAGACTCGATCCAGAACGTATCAAAAAGCAAGGTGAAAGACAAAAACAGGTAAAAATAGTTTCATGTAACATCGCTGCGAAATGATGGGTAAGCATAACACTTTTGGACATATACGGACCATCCATCGCAGTTAAGTTGTCTCGAACTGTTTTAGCGTTTCTATAACAGAGGTGACACGAACCCTTTTCCGAGCTTGGCGTGCTTGTAGAACACTTGACCATACCGAGAGAAAACAGTATATATCTTGTTCGCTTTTCTTGCCCTCAGCTGAATTTGGAACAGCTCGGAGCAGCGGCGGGTGAGAGACTCATTGATATAGAGCTCTCGCCCTCTGCGCTCCATTCTGCGTTGGTAGATGGCATCCCGAATTGAACCACGGCCTGATTTACAAATCTACAGATTATTTGCCGGCCTGACTCACCCGGGAGGCGATGGACTCTGTCGATGTCCTCCAGTTTAACTGGCAGGTCTCTGAAGTGCTTCCTGAGTATGTCGACTACCAGCTGCTCCACGTTTTCGCCGTCCGGCCCGGGCGGCGGTCTCTTGCCGACCGCCGCGCCCGACAGGACAAGCGACGGCAGGCGGGACACGATCTCGTTGTCCTCCACCTGCTCCTGCAGTGCGTGAAGTTCTCTGTTCGTCTCCTTTACCGTGTCATTCATCTCTGCCAGCTGCTTTTCTTTCTGTTCGAGCTTGGTCTCAACTGTTCTGAGTCTGGTACCCACAGCAATAAACTGTTCTTTCATCGAGTTCCTGAAGTCGTCAAAATCTGCCTGAATCTGTTGACGTAGTTTTTCTAGGGCGCCTTCCAAAACCGACTTAAACTTTCCCCAGTCACCGGTGTCTTGGGCTTTGTCATCGCGCTGGATTGGAGATGCAGACTCACCCGATTCAGATCTGCTGCGCTTGTTGGATGCAGCGACGCCGTCCATTTGCCCAATCATGTCCGTTACCGAGCTCTGCGTCATGGGGTGTTTCCTTTGCTTCTCGGTAGTGACTGGCGAAGCAGACCCTGCACTGACAGACATCGGAGACTCTTGAGAGTTCTCAGAGACCATACAGGGGTCGATTTAGTCTCTGCCGAGAGCCACATTTTACGAGAACTTTCGAGGGGGTCTTTTGGTCTCAAGATTATCTTTTTTTGTCAAGGTTCTCAGCGTGAACTATTTAGTCTTGCTTGAGAATGCCTGAAAAGCGTCTCGGCGCCGGCCGGGATTGAACCGGGGACCCTTCACATGTTAAGCGAGCGCTCTACCACTGAGCTACGGCGTGGCTTATACCATAACAAGCAAAAAGACGGTACCAACCAAGGCAATTGCTGGGTGAGGTTGATACTTTCCGACTTTCCGTGTATTAATATTGTTTGGTTAACAAATGATGGTATGAAAGTAATATTTACAAATCAAAACGATCAAAAAATAATAGTTATTCGGTATTTACTTTAATAGAAGTCGGTTTCCGTCGTTGCGATTACAGCGACACCTGCAGTGATATGGTGGCGCCATCTGCATGGAATGAATTCAATTTCAGGATTCTCTCAGGAGATGATCCGCTGTTCTCAACAGGTGACTGCTAAAACATCCCGCGGGTTCGATCCTCGATCGCGACAGACTTCTCTAATTCGTTGACTGCCTGATGGTCTCAGAGACATACAATTGTCAGCTGGAGACATATTTACTCTCAACAACCAACGCGGAGACCATGTAGATGTATCAGGCGAGACCATCCACTGAAAGGTCTCGAAATGGAAACCGTGCAGGTTTCTCAGGGAAGAGCATTCAGCAAAAGTTCTCAAAAGTGTTTCTGAGTGCTCTAGTGATCCAGGATGTTATGGCGTTGCAAGCCAATGGTGCTGCTAAATTTTGAATAACAAAAATCACGACACCTCCGATTTGGCTCATTCTTACATATAACATTTCCCAACATGTCCTCTATAAACTGGTAAAAATTGGCTTGGGCCATTCATAAATTTTGAAGAAAACGTTACTTTAAATCGGCGCTGTCACGTGACCTGACAAGACCCTAGAGTAGTGATTTCCATTATGTTTTTCGAACATGCCGATATGGGCCTCTTCTGAAAGGCAGTAGTCTAACCAATCCATTCATACTATTTTCGATTATGTGGGGTCTCCAATATGTCATGTGTGACCTTGGCACGTGACCTGACATGACCTGGAGCATTTCCTTGGCATAATATGTTACAGCATAGCCAATATGGGTATCGTTTGCAAGCTCAGCAACTAACCAATGCATTCGTGATGTTTTCAAACATGTGGGATGTCACACAGGTCACGAGTGACCTTGGTACGTCGCACGCTGCCTAAATGTCTAACAGAACCCAGTACTTCGGCTACAAAATGCCTGCTCAATGGATTAAGAGACAATCAAGTGATGAACGTGTTAGAAAAGTAGATATACTGCAATATCTATCATATTCATTCAGTCTGAATATAATGGACAGGGCTTACAAACCATCTAATCGCGTGGAATGCCTTCAGTGGAACACATCAAAATGGCGTCCTTGAGCCGGCTTTACCAGGTTCAAGTATACTCCGGGGAAACACTGCCAGAGTGTGACGTCAGTGAATCCAGTCAATCGCGGCGCACATAGCGGCTCGCACAAGACCACACATTGGCTAGCCGTCATTGAACACCAGGAGACAGCACTAAATGACGTCACCAGACCGATCAACCACTATTCGAGTTAACGTTACTCCAAATGCATGAGAGGCTTCTAGAGAAATGTGGCGATGAGGGAAATCGGTCCCTAGATGTGATTGCATGCCAGGAGACAGTCCTACATGACGTCATCAGACCGAGCCACCCACTATGCTAGCTATCGCTTCTACATGCGTGAGAAAGGTTTCTAGAGAGAATGAGACAATTTGGCGGAAAAGATTTGGCGGATAAAGCGAGTCATAATTGCGGTTCCGAATGATAAATCCTTGAGGAATATATCAATATATCTTACCTGCACGGAGACGAGACGAAGTCCATCGGCATTCGAGCAGGCCTAATGAGGAGGCATGAAATCTAGCCGTAAGAAGTGGAGTCATCTACACGCGTGCGCACTGACTTATTGATGCCAAGGTCAGTCCCGTCATCGTCGAACTTACGAGGGAATTGTGAGAGATCGAGAGGTGATAACGTTGAGGATAACAACTATCCTAGCCGGGACGAGGCAGATATGAGCCGCGCCCCTGTGCATGATTATACTCTGTTGACAACGATCTTTTTGCTGAGGGACATATGGGTTTGTCAAACGAGGGAGGTATGTGATGGTACGGATTCGAGCGCCCGGAATGAGAACAAAAATAGGGATTTTTTTTGGCTAAAAGGATCGGCTATCGTGTCATAACTAATAGGTGGATATTGATGCTGTAAGACGCCTGGGGCTAGCGAGCCGGTGAGTCGGGCGATGCAGTGCCGCTGAGGCGCGTTGACGAGGGGGGTGCCGCCGGAGTGAGGTGGTTTGGGTGAGGGGTTGTGCCGCTGGAGTGGAGAAAGGTGGTTGAGATGTGGGAAGCTGGTGACGAGTGGGTGAGGGGATGCCGCCCAAGAGGAGAAGATCTATGTCCATCGAGGGGAATTTGTGATACGCCGAACGGTCAGGCCATGGCGCTTTGTATCGCAACGTGCAGCTCTCGTTCTCCCGACTTTCGGACGAAATTATAGGCTTTATGTCCATCGCGGAGCTAACCAGGTGGTACCGGCCAACCGGGTAGCGCTAACTCTAACGAGATCGCGACGTGCGGAGATGTTAGGATCAGTGGCGGCGCAGTGAAGGGTGATTGCCTCCATGCGACTGAATAAGTCCATCGCGCTCGACCAGGCGATTGCAATAAGTCGGCAGCGAATGCAGCCGCTACTTAGCCAAGTAGCTCTGAGCCGCGCGACCTCGGAGTTTCATTAGGCGGTGGTGCAGGTCGAGAGGAGGTGATGAAGGGGGCCAGGCAGGGCTGAGGGCGGGTGAACTGAGCAAAGTTAAGTCCATCGAGGAGGGCTTGCGAGGTATGCCGGCTGACAGATTTTACGTTGTTTGTGCCGCAATATGCCACACTTGTCTTCCCGACCCTCGGATAAAATGGGTAGGGCTTATGTCCATCATGCAATTCCCCAGGTCGTACTGGGCGACCGGGGAATGCTGTCGCGGAGGCACCATGACGTGCGGAAGGATTAGTATCAGTGGCGCGAGGGGTAAAGGCCGCCGCGTGACTGAACAGGTCCATCGCGCTGGCTTTGGTGATTGCAATAAGTCGGCAGCGAACGCAGCCGCAACTTAGCCAAGTAGCTCTGGGCCGTGCGACCGCGGAATTTTAGTAGGCTGTGGAAACGGTTGAGAAGTTATTTGGTGGCGCAGTAAGACGGAATATTCAGATATAACAAGGGAAAGGGAATTATATTTGTAGGAACGTTAAGCTTGGGAAGGTAATGAGGGGAGGAAATAGTATTTATGGGGATGTAAATATCAGAGGGAATGTAAAAGGAATTTTAGACGTTGGGTGGATCACGGGAGACGAGGTGGGGGAGGGACCCTGTGGCGGATCATCTGTCGATAGGTACTCCGGTAGTCTATATCGTGGGAGACCCTATCCTAATGACCACCACAAACCGAACTCCAAAGACCATCATAACATACCTTTATCCGAGCAGCGAGAGACCTATATGTTGACTAACGACTGGCCAGCCTCATCACAAATTAATTATGTGCGAGGTCGGATGAAGCGCATTGCAATGTTAGAAATTCACAAATGTTCGCGAGATTCCAAGAAAGTGATAGTTCGGCAGTGACAAGAAATAGCGGATCGCCAATACCACAGATCGATTCGCCGGTTCAAGAAATGCAAACTTTGTAAAATGTTGCAGATTGTTGCAGAATGTTGCAATACGCTGTAATTGTTGCAGATGAAGTCGTAGAGCCCTAATTCCACCACCATTGAGATCAGCGGCCCAAAATCAGTCCGAAGGAAAATAAGAAGAAAAGTGAAAATGTCGATGTTTTTAATGATTTTGTTATGCAATGTTGCAAAAGCCCGACTGCACGCTACATTAATATTGTTGGACCCCCACCCTAAAAAGTGGGGACTTGGCCTTCCCGGCCCCCCGGTTTTTACACTTGTGGGTTATGGTATTGGGGGGTTGTAAATTAATCAATATTTGTGCACATTTAAAGCATTCATATCATCATATCAAACAAATATCAGCGATCGGAGGAGGAGAAATCGTTCAAAAGTGGGTGGCAGTTAACATTGCTCCCCCTCCACAGCCTGAAAGGTGTGTGGGGGGCGGGGGGGGGGCATGCCCCCCCCCCCCCCGGCCCCTCGCGTTCCTACGCTTATGCCAGGTCAGGTCAAGTGACCCCACTTCGAAAAAGTGTACGGTCGTGTCACAGACACAGTGTATGACAGAGCAATTTAAAACTTACAGGATCACATAAGGTCATAAATAAGTAACTATAATTCGTGTATCTCAGATTTGTTATATCGATAACTAAAGGTCGGGTGAATTTCGTGACCTCCCCATTATGTCGATGGGCAAATATACAAATGTTTCCTATTCTGAGGATACGCATCAGATCAGACCAATTACTTCCTGAAAGAGCGCCTGCATTTGGAGCAGGAGGTGGCTAGGAAGATAACCCAGATGCTACAGGCGAAGTCCGCCGAGGAGTTTATTCTCACTGGAAAGCCGATCGTTCGGGACCTGGCACGCTGTGCTCATGGAACGCGCCGGTTCGTTTTTGTGTGAAACCACTTACCACGGTAGTCGTCCATATTATACTGTTGTATAGTGGTAGATTGCATACATTATATACGGTGGTATTTATTTTAGCTCAGATTTTCTCCAGAATTAGGCCCTGTATAGTGTTTATTTGTGTGTGTGTCTGGGATGCTTTGAAAAGCATTATGATGTTACGTGGCTAAAGCCGCAGCTCGTACAACAGGCCCCGTCATCCCGCAGCCCGGGCCTGGCAGACTCAGACCGATCCTGGGGGGCCAGTCGGCAGGCCCTCAGGGTCAAGGCCGGTCGGCCGGCCGGTGGCACGGGTCTCCGACCCGTTGGTCGGAGGTTCGTGCACTCCCTCGCTAGGTGAAGCCGCGTATTAACACGAGGTGGCGCTGGGCTCTCATATGTGGAAATACGAACATTTATAAATGAACTTGTGCATGCTTTTCCGAATAGCAAAATGTAAACAAACCAAAACAATACAATGCTACGTATACATTTCATGATTCGCTTTTTTACAGCAGTGGGCAGCTGACAACACTACTATAGCAATGTTAGCTCTTCTCGACTAAAATGTAGCTGTTAAAAGGTTGATTTGCTTAGCTCAAATTATGAGCAATCGGCCGCCATCGGTGGAATTATACCAGCACTGCTGGAAACTGAAACTTGAAACATTTGCTATTCTGTGGGTAGGGTATGCCCATAGGCGTAGGGAACGTTTACAACGAGCAAAAACGAGCAACTTTGCTAAAAACGAGCAACTTCTTTGATGATTAACCCGCCATTGAATGGGGGGGCGGCGTTTAACCCCCCCCCCCCCCTTGATGAATTTTCGCAATAGCTGAAAAACTAATAGCCCTATCAACGTGAAGCTTCAGGTACCTTCTTATAAATAATGTTTACGTCTTGTGTGCAAAACAAAAAAATCGTCGATTTATTTTCTCGAGTTATAGCGAATTTAGTGACGTCACTATACACGAGTTTTACACCAAAATCAGCTAAACTTTGCCAAGCTGTACAAATGCCACATTTGAAGCAAAATGCAATAAAAAAACGCCAAAAGATAGAAAATTGCAACGGCTAAAACTGTCTATCTCGGATGTTTGATATTTTAAGTTTTTGACCCCCAAAAACTAAAAAAGCATTTGGTTTGGGGGAAAATGATCACACAATCAAAATTGTATAAAATATTCAACAAACCGGAAGATATGTCAGAGATATATGGAATATATGGAAGATATATGGTATATGGAATATACCATATATCTTCCATAGATATAGAGATATATGGAAGATATGTCACCTATGCAACTACCATGCCAAATTTCAAACTAATATCTCTATTGTTGACTGACTTATGACATCTAAAGTATAGGTAACTTATGACGCCATATATTCAAATTGCGTTTTTTGCTTTTATTGACTAGAAGAAGAACAAATAAATCCCATCACTGTATTTCTGAGACAAAACTGATATAGCAACATGCCTTTTTTGTTTAGATTTAACAATGTAAATTTTTGAGCTTCGGTGACCTGAATTTGACCTGAAATTGACATTTACTTCACGTAAATGAAGTCAGGTGGTAAAATGACTATCACTATCGAATTATACGTGGAAAATAACTCATAAAACATGTGTTGCATGACTTTCGTAGATATTTTGAGCATATTGACCTTTTGTGACCTTACCTTGACCTTGGCCAACAATCGAACTTTAGCTCATGCGGGATATATATCATACCTTTGGCAGCACTTTGGGTGAAACTGGTCGCAATCGAAGGCTTTGAATGGAAAGTATGGCCCATAAACTCAAATACGCCGATTTTGACCTTTGACCTGACCGTGCCCTGACATTTGACCTTATTTTGGCATTTTCAAGCATGCTTTAGATTCGTCTCAATGAGATCTTTCGATTGCCGCATTGCGCGTCTCGCTGCGATCATTGGTTCGGAAGATAGCCAGGGCCCCCCCAGTCAATGGCGTTCTGCTGAGACCCCAGTCAATGCCGGGTTAACTATGCGAGCGAAACAAAGTATTTCATTCTCCCTCGTTTGATTTGAAGACACTTTGCTTTCCACATCCAAAGTGGCCCACCAGGGAAATTTCCTTCCAGGAATCCCTGGGCCGGAGGCAGCAGTAGCAGCGGCCAAGCGTGGCCAGCGGCTCTCAGCAGGCTGGCGGGAGAGTCTCGCGCCAGCCGAGCCCCAGCCGGCCAGGTCGCCACTTATTGGCCGTTACGGTGACCTCAGACTGTGACGTCACCACAAGCCGCCCATGTGCGGCGTGCCTCAGTGCTGTGCGGCGCAGTATCCACGGCCGGCCGGCACCAGCTGACGGCGGAGGCCCGCTCCTCTGACGTCAATCCATCGTTTGGGCCCCCTGGGGCTGAACCCCCTCAGGGTCACCGACCCAATTGGCACTCTTGCATGGTGACTTGCACGAGACCTCCAAATATGGAGTCTCTGGCACCATCTGTTTGACTTGTGAAGCCTCTTGAATGAAATTTGCCTTTTTGCATTTGACACGTGTCACGTGCGACGTGCCACCCCGAGTGAAACATGGCCGGAAAGCAACCAGTGAGCTCTATCGGCACATTAAATTTTGCCTGGCTAGCTCAATATTCACAGGCAGTAGACGACCATATGTCCAGGGCGTTTTACCCCCTGGGGGGTTTATTTTGCCCCCACAAAATGGTAAAAATCGTACGATAATTCCGTAGTTTGGCCCCAGCCGACCAGGCCACCGCTGACTGGCCGTTGCGGTGACCTCAGACTGTGACGTCACCACAAGCCGCCCATGGGCGGCGTGCCGGCCTGCTTTCAGTGCTTTGCGGCGCAGTATCCTGCTATGCGGCACAGTATCCACGGCCGGCCGACACCAGCTGACGGCGGAGACCCGCTCCTTCAAAATTGTAACTTGGTTTTATCCCCCTGGAGGGTTTATTTTGCCCCCTCAGTATCGGCAGCCATTAATGGATTTTGGGCCGCTGTATCGCGCACGTGATCTGCGAGTATCAAGTCTGTGTCACAACCGTGTGACCTGAGGAGGCGAACAATATAAAATCAATGTTTGCGCCAAATTTTTGGCACTTGGCACATGGCACGTGCCATCGAGTGACCCCAAAATAGAGCTATCATCTGTGCGCCATTTTGCCGCATCGAACGGTGCCACCCGCGTCGAAATCGGCCCAGCTGTCTGGGCTCCACGTGACAATATGCTCCGTTGGACAGACACACACACACACACACACACACACACACACACACACACACACACACACACACACACACACACACACACACACACACACACACACACACACACACACACACACACACACACACACACACACACACACACACACACACACACACACACACACACACACACACACACACACACACACACACACACACACACACACACACACACACACACACACACACACACACACACACACACACACACACACACACACACACACACACACACACACACACACACACACACACACACACACACACACACACACACACACACACACACACACACACACACACACACACACACACACACACAAGCTCCTCACACTTTCTGAGCAACGGCCCGGTGGAAATCTTCGAACTCAGAAAAACATGTAAACATGTTTCTCTTCTTTCTACGATTTTGAACTAGAGGCGGGCAATGCGATCGGGGCATTGCCTTGGAACAAAATCATACGATAATTCCGTAGTTTGACCCCAGCCGGCCAGGCCACCGCTGACTGGCCGTTGCGGTGACTCAGACTGTGACCTCACCACAGGCCGCCACTGGGCGGCGTGCCGGCCGGCTCTCAGTGCTGTGCGGCGCAGTATCCTGCTTTGCGATACAGTATCCACGGCCGGCCGGCACCAGCTGACGGCGGATGCCCGCTCCATCAAAATGGTAACTTGGTTTTACCCCCGGAGGGTTTATTTTGCCCCTCTCAGTATCTGCAGCCATTAATAGATTTTAGGCCGCTGTATCGCGCACGTGACCTGCGAGTATCAAGTCTGTGTCGCCAACCGTGTGACCTGAGCAGGCGAAAACAAAATATTGGCGCCCACCCTTTGGCACTCGGCACGTGCCACGTGCCATCGATTTTCCCGAAAATGGTACCATCATCTGTCCGCAGTGTTGCCAAATCGAACGGTGCCACCGGCGTCAAAATCGGACCAACCGTTTGGGCTCCACGTGCCAATATGCTCCGTTGGACAGACACACACACAAACGCGCGCACACACAAACAAGCTCCTCCCACTTTCCGAGCGACGGCCCGGTGGAAATCTTCGAACTCAGAAAAACATGCAAACATGTTTATCTTCTTTCTACGATTTTGAATTACCTTGGAAGCTCCTTCCCGTCGGCTCTCAACGCCAAAGGTAAACAGATGAATAATTTCTGGCACACCCCGGCTCTGTTTTTCTTCTTCTTTCACATACACACATCGTACCAGGCTAGCCGCACTGTATTCAGTATGTGCGATAATACGGATAGCATTAGGTATGCACACATTATATGAGTCAGCGTATCATATAACAGTCGTGTGGGGTAGTTCTGGGCATGGCGATGAACACATACATCGGTCTGGAAAACAGCAAAGCTAAATCTATAGCATGAGTGAACATAAACTAACATGAAGCTCTTCTTTCCGGTACCGCTGATGGTAGGTACCTCTGATGTACTCGTATATAGTACATATGTGCATTGTGCATGCAGTGCATGCCTACTCTAACATTTGGGCCACTTTCAACAAAAGACCAAGCCCAAGAACGGTTCGGTGCGCTGCCAAAATTGTGTCGGAACTTTACAAGTGACACTCCTTTTCCAGAGCACACAAAACTTTCGATGCGATAAGACTCGCTGTATGAGGCTTAAGCACTGGAGGGGAGGGCACTTTTGTGCCCCCCCCCCATACGCTTTTCGTGAATAGCTAACATACGAAGCGAAGCAGGGCGGAGTTGTTTTTGCGACATTTAGGCCAACACAATAGGGGATCGTTTGACGTCCAAAAAAATGAAAATCGGTCGGGAATGTTTTGAGTTATATGGATTTGAATTTCAAGATGGCGGCCAGAATAGAGGTCAGCGAAGCGATATCTTCGGAACCAACAGTCAGATCGGGATAATTAAAACGACATTCGGTAGCCAATGTCAATGTTCATCCCCGAACACAACTTTGGACACCCTGCTTGGTAACCTATGACGTCACAGAGGTCAAATTCTCAAATGTTGACATTTGGCCATATTTGACCTTCGGGACCTCGTTTACCTTAAAGATAATGATCTAAGGTCATCTAAACTTCAACAATGTAGATCAGCATAGAACCTACCTATCCTGTAAGATTGATCGTTCTAGATCTCATACTTTTTTAGATCTCAGGGGGTGGAGCATAAAGTGCCTCCCCTCCCTCTCCACTGCGCGTTAGTGGCATACCCCTCTCCAGTGCGGGCATTCTTGAAGGAATGGTGGATTTACTGCGACACCAAATTAGTCGGGAGGAGTTCTCCGGGTATCAGTCTTATCGGACACTGGGCTGCAAACAATCCGTGAAGCGCAATACCTTCTCCGGGACCGCGGAACACTGGTGTTGGTGAGGTTATGGTGGGAGGTGGAGCACTGGTGTTGGTGAGGTTATGGTGGGAGGTGGATCACTGGTGTTGGTGAGGTTATGGTGGGAGGTGGAGCACTGGTGTTGGTGAGGTTATGGTGGGAGGTGGAGCACTGGTGTTGGTGAGGTTATGGTGGGAGGTGGATCACTGGTGTTGGTGAGGTTATGGTGGGAGGTGGAGCACTGGTGTTGGTGAGGTTATGGTGGGAGGTGGATCACTGGTGTTGGTGAGGTTATGGTGGGAGGTGGAGCACTGGTGTTGGTGAGGTTATGGTGGGAGGTGGAGCACTGGTGTTGGTGAGGTTATGGTGGTAGGTGGAGCGCTGGTGTTGGTGAGGTTATGGTGGGAGGTGGAGCACTGGTGTTGGTGAGGTTATGGTGGGAGGTGGAGCACTGGTGTTGGTGAGGTTATGGTGGGAGGTAAAGCACTGGTGTTGGTGAGGTTATGGTGGGAGGTGGAGCACTGATGTTGGTGAGGTTATGGTGGGAGTCAGACACTGGTGTTGGTGAGGTTATGGTGGGAGGTGGAGCACTGGTGTTGGTGAGGTTATGGTGGGAGGTGGAGCACTGGTGTTGGTGAGGTTATGGTGGGAGTCAGACACTGGTGTTGGTGAGGTTATGGTGGGAGGTGGAGCACTGGTGTTGGTGAGGTTATGGTGGGAGGTGGAGCACTGGTGTTGGTGAGGTTATGGTGGGAGGTGGAGCACTGGTGTTGGTGAGGTTATGGTGGGAGGTGGAGCACTGGTGTTGGTGAGGTTATGGTGGGAGGTGGAGCACTGGTGTTGGTGAGGTTATGGTGGGAGGTGGAGCACTGGTGTTGGTGAGGTTATGGTGGGAGGTGGAGCACTGGTGTTGGTGAGGTTATGGTGGGAGGTGGAGCACTGGTGTTGGTGAGGTTATGGTGGGAGGTGGAGCACTGGTGTTGGTGAGGTTATGGTGGGAGTCAGACACTGGTGTTGGTGAGGTTATGGTGGGAGGTGGAGCACTGGTGTTGGTGAGGTTATGGTGGGAGGTGGAGCACTGGTGTTGGTGAGGTTATGGTGGGAGGTGGAGCACTGGTGTTGGTGAGGTTATGGTGGGAGGTGGAGCACTGGTGTTGGTGAGGTTATGGTGGGAGGTGGAGCACTGGTGTTGGTGAGGTTATGGTGGGAGGTGGAGCACTGGTGTTGGTGAGGTTATGGTGGGAGGTGGAGCACTGGTGTTGGTGAGGTTATGGTGGGAGGTGGAGCACTGGTGTTGGTGAGGTTATGGTGGGAGGTGGAGCACTGGTGTTGGTGAGGTTATGGTGGGAGGTGGAGCACTGGTGTTGGTGAGGTTATGGTGGGAGGTGGAGCACTGGTGTTGGTGAGGTTATGGTGGGAGGTGGAGCACTGGTGTTGGTGAGGTTATGGTGGGAGGCGGAGCACTGGTGTTGGTGAGGTTATGGTGGGAGGTGGAGCACTGGTGTTGGTGAGGTTATGGTGGGAGGCGGAGCACTGGTGTTGGTGAGGTTATGGTGAGAGGTGGAGCACTGGTGTTGGTGAGGTTATGGTGGGAGGTGGAGCACTGGTGTTGGTGAGGTTATGGTGGGAGGTGGAGCACTGGTGTTGGTGAGGTTATGGTGGGAGGTGGAGCACTGGTGTTGGTGAGGTTATGGTGGGAGTCAGACACTGGTGTTGGTGAGGTTATGGTGGGAGGTGGAGCACTGGTGTTGGTGAGGTTATGGTGGGAGGTGGAGCACTGGTGTTGGTGAGGTTATGGTGGGAGGTGGAGCACTGGTGTTGGTGATGTTATGGTGGGAGGTGGAGCACTGGTGTTGGTGAGGTTATGGTGGGAGGTGGAGCACTGGTGTTGGTGAGGTTATGGTGGGAGGCGGAGCACTGGTGTTGGTGAGGTTATGGTGGGAGGCGGGGCACTGGTGTTGGTGAGGTTATGGTGGGAGACAGAAGTTCGGAATCGGATACCGTCCGTAGACACCGTCTAAAACGGGAATCACTCCATTTGCCTAACCCAAAGGTTGGGAAGCAGTACCATCACTGGCAGTGCTACCTGATTACCTATTCCATCTCCTGCAGACTTCCACTACTGCTGACCTCAGCTCCTGCTGGTCTGGACTCCAGCTGGCCTCCGATCCTGTCGACCTCCGCTCTTGCTGGTCTGGACTCCAGCTGGCCTCTGATCCTGCTGTCCTCCGCACCTGCTGACCTTGGCTCCTGCTGACCTTGTCTCCTGCTGACCTCAGCTCCTGCTGGTCTCTGCTCCTGCTGACTGCAGCTTCTTCTGGTCTCCTCTCCTGCTGGAGGTACAGTTTCAGCCGGGCGGTGAGCAGCTCGCAGCTGAGCACGCCGCAGGACAGCGCCGCGCCGCACAGCAGCACTGTGAAGGCGGCCGTGCACTGACCTAGCTCTAGGGCGGCGTACTGCTGCCGGGGACGAGGCGCAAAGTCGCACTCGAAGCTACCATCCAGTCTCGGCTCATGACGACGCTTCAGGCGGGACCAGATCCCAGTCTCACGCATGCGAAGGAAGGCCAGATACCAGGCGGCGATTGCGGGATCATCGCGGCGAAACGGTACTGAGTAATCTTTATGATACAGAGCCTTTGGGTGGTGGCAGAGCTTTGGACAATCGCTCCAAGTGCAGTACATTTGGGTGGTCTTTATCGATGAGAAGAAGGCAAAGTTTTCTTTCTCTGCTTTAGCACAGAAGGAGTCAGTGCCCGCGTATGAATTCTTCCTGACGGCTGCCTGCCAGCGTGCGAGGTCATGGCCTAGCAGGTCGGAACTCAGCAGGGCCTCCTCAGTAGCTGTGCCTCTGGGGAAGCCCCACTGCCAGTCCGGCGCCTCCAGGACACCGTACATATCCGTGAACGGACTCTCGGTGACCTCCATGGTGACACGGCTGAGTAACCCGGTCGAGTAGAGCTGGGCGGTAAGCAGGGCGGCCAGAATGGCGACGGCGGCGGCCACGTGCTGCCATGGCCGGCCGGGTGGCTGGGTCAGGCCCTGGCTACAGAACAGTGCCACCGCCTGCAGACAGCTGGCCGCCGGGCCAGCCCGCCGCTGCCCACTACCGTACACCGCCAGGTAGCTGGCCAGCACCAGCAGCAGGGTCAGTCCAGCCAGCAGCGCCCGGCCGGCCTCACTGGCGAACGCCCCGCCCAGGAGGGACGTGTGGCTGACGGCAGCTGGCCGGCCGAAGAACAAGAACGAGTGGGAACTGCCAAGGTAGAGCGGGAAACTCAGATACTGACGTCTGTGGGGCGTGTCATGAAAAAAGTCCACAACCATGTCGAGCGACTTGTTTTTGATGCCGTGCAGAGTTTCACTGAAAGGCACTGGATGCCAATTCATGTTTTCTAATCTGAAATGCATCCCCTCTTCCAGAACTTTTAGCATATCTGACATGGCAAAGTGCAAGGAAAATGTGATGTTGCTGGGGCTATCGCTCATCGACTCACGGCCCACAAACTTGATGGTCCTGTTTACCAGCCTGAGGTCCTGCCAGCCCATAGGAGAAGGTTCGCTGACGGCGGCGTCCAGCTCAGTGACCTGCTGTCGGCACGTGCCCACCCGGAGCACCGGAGGGCCCACGTCCGCGTACCGCGCCGTCCGGTACACGGCGCCTGAGGGCACATCGTACACGAGCGCACCGATCAGCCGGTGCACGTGTCGGCGCACGTGTTGCTCCGTGGTGCCTCTCAGCGCCAGGACGAGCAGCGGCCGGCCCCGCCGGTTGTCCACGGATGCCAGCGACGCGGCCGGCAGCACCGCGCCGGTGGCGCCGCCCGCGGCCGAGTCGGGAACTGGGCCGACGGAGGCGAACACCCCGCGGCGGGCGACAGCCAGCAGCAGCTGCGCCAGCAGCAGGCTGGGTAGGGTCGGCGGTGAGGGCACGAGGGTGACGGAGCTCCAGTGCTGGCGGACCACCAGCTCCGCCACACACCGCGACACCGCCGGGTCGCCCAGCGTGCTCATCTCTGAAACACACAGGGGTCAACAGAACCAATATGTGATTTGAGTTTTTCTTCTCCCAGCCTGAGCTGCTTTACATTCTGCTTGCAGAATCTCATTATGTATTTGTAATTCATTGAGCTATCCACGCAATCACGAACTCAGCATAACACCCCAATGCCTCACACTTTTGTTCTCAGTTTTAGCTGCAAAATGTGCTGCAATGCATGAAGGCCATTTGTGCCTATTTTAGATCTAAAATAGCTGAATCAACGGACCTGCAGGGTGTCCCAAAATGGATGAGTGGTTGTAGGTGCCAATGTTTCACCGTCTCCCACGACCGGCGATCAAACGCAACTTTATCCAAACCCGGCTGTGGGGAATATGCACATGTCGGGTGATCACAAAACCCCAGCGGCCGGCCAGATCTTAACCGATTGGGCACGGCAGAGATAATTTATTCAGAGGTACTCCAAGAGCCCGTACTACATCTCGCCAATGTTGAATGAGTGCAAGACATATATGCATAACCACGCGGTTGCAAATTTCCGCAGGTCCCATGGCCCAGAATCAGGTCGCCAGTGAATCATATCCACCCAATGGTTATACAACGACAAGGTTTGAGCCCAAAACAGCGAGGAGTTGCATATTATCGAGATGGTCAAGCGGCCTCCTGAAAGTCCTCGCCTGGGGCATGACGAGCCACAGAACATCTGACCTGCATGTCGTGCCCCGCGACCAGACATGACGAGCCACAGAGGCCTATCTGACCTGCATATCGTGCCCCGCGACCAGACATGACGAGCCACAGAGGTCTATCTGACCTGCATATCGTGCCCCGCAGCCAGGCATGGCGAGCCACAGAGGCCTCTCTGACCTGCATATCGTGCCCCGCAGCCAGACATGGCGAGCCACAGAGGCCTCTCTGACCTGCATATCGTGCCCCGCGACCAGACATGACGAGCCACAGAGCATCTGACCTGCATATCGTGCCCCGCAACAGACATGACGAGCCACAGAGGTCTATCTGACCTGCATATCGTGCCCCGCGACCAGACATGACGAGCC
Organism: Chirona hameri; assembly: GCA_036785665.1. Lineage (NCBI taxonomy): Eukaryota > Metazoa > Arthropoda > Thecostraca > Balanomorpha > Balanidae > Chirona > Chirona hameri. The sequence continues at coordinate 12,310 of JAXIVJ010015371.1, read as the reverse complement.
ACAGAGGTCTATCTGACCGGCATATCGTGCCCCGCACCAGACATGGCGAGCCACAGAGGCCTCTCTGACCTGCATATCGTGCCCCGCGACCAGACATGACGAGCCACAGAGGTCTATTTGACCTGCATATCGTGCCCCGCGGCCAGACATGACGAGCCACGGAGGCCTCTCTGACCTGCATATCGTGCCCCGCGACCAGACAGCCACTGCCTATACTATTATGCTAAGGAAGTGCTGAAAATGGCCAGAACATCAGCGAAGCTGCGAAGAAAAGGAGTGGCATGACAACCGATGTCAAACTCCTGCCGGACATGTCTGTATTTTGTTTTTGAACAAGAAAAACAAAAGTCTATCTAGTCTAGTCTATCACGCCAAGAAGACCAAGAATTGATGTCGCAGTCACTTTCGTACTTTTGCAGAGAAGGGGTCTAACCAGGCAATGGCCCTGACCTGTTGTGGTGCTTCGGCTTATCTTTATTTTGCAGCGTTTTACCCATCTCATCAGTTATAGTATTCCCGCGTCATATTTGTCGCCGGAAAATTCTAGAACGTAAATAATTCGTATACTTTCATATTATTAATATGTTATTGGTTAACCAGATTCATCTGCAATTTGTTTGCCGTCTTCATATTTCTCTTGTAACTCATCGTACCTGATTTTCCTATAAGCAGTTTCTGTATTCGTAACTTCAATTTATATTTAGAACATAGTCGATTACAGACACGGCAACGTGGAATTCTGCCCACTCTCGCTCTGCTCTCGCGCCAACCGGTTGGTTCATTCGTCGCTCGTCTCAAATATCATTACTTTGCTCTTCAAACTTAACGTAACATATTTATCACCATCTACTTACATTCACACATTATGTAGCTGTCCACTTTTCTGATCTTCGGCATACTGCCTGGGTATTTAGTTGTCGATTCGATTGTTGTATCATGTACCCGCTGCTCTCGCTCGGGCATGATTCATTTGTTCTGTTCTTGGGTTTTGATACCTGGAATTAATACAACTGTGAGCGTGCATCAATTCGGTTTTCTTCCTCCAATGCTTCTCACCCCACAGTTTTGGTGACCCCGACGTGATCATGATTCTGACTATCTTCCATCTTAATTTGAACACGTTTTCTTCAACGTGGCAACAATGTTCATTCCACCTTCGGTCTTGGTGAGATATTTGTTTGCCCTCTTATATGGTTCGAGTCATCTTTGTAGTACAGATGGCACGCCTTGTCGCCCGCCCCGCCGTCAGCTGACTGATTTCACAGCTGACTGATTCCCGCAGCTGATTCTGCTTCACTGGTTTTGCTCCGTTCTGCTGGGTCGCTCCGATCCCCATTGAATGTGTATTGTCTGGTGAATATTTTGTGTGAACATATGATAATTTAACAGTTAAACATTGATATATTCTAACATTACGGAACATTTATTTGAATACTTTGTCATTACTATGCCTGACGAACCCAACATTGCAGTTATGGATTCTGTTAGTGAAGCCCCTGTTCATCGTGTCAGTATCAAGCCCCCTGCTTTCATGGAAACTGCTGTCCAGGGCTGGTTTGCGGTCATGGACGCCCAATTTCACATTGCCGGAATCACTTTGGAAGCAACCAAGTTCTACCATGTGCTGTCAGCCCTCCCGCCTGACACCATCGCTCACATCCCTTAGGTCACCCTGACTAGCAGGAACTTCCAGGAACTGCAGCAGGTCGTGACCGACATGTATGAGAAAACCAAACCTGAACTGTTTGAGCGTCTTATCAGTAAGACTCGGTTGACGGGACGCCCATCTCTGTTCCTCTGCGAGCTCCGTGAAGTGGCGGACAAGGTTGGTGTCGGAGATGACCTGATTCGTCACAAATTCGTTCAGTCCCTCCCGTCCAGCATCGCTCCGGTGCTGGCCTCGCAGCGCGAGCTCACTCTCTCGCAGTTGGGGAAGCTTGCTGACGAAATGGTCTCTCTTGTCCAGGGGACTCTCACGGCGGTGCACGTTGTTAACGAAGGTGAACCTCAGTGCGGTCCTGGTGCGAGTCAGCACCAGTTTCCCCGCCAGTCTCAGCCCTGTCACACCTGCGAAGCTCCCCAGCGAGGCTTCCCAGCTCATGACTCCCTGCCATGTCACTTCGCTTCTCCACAGTTGAGGCAACAACAGTCGAGCTTCCACAGGTACCCCGCTCAGGTTCGTGAAGCTGGCGCGTCTGGTGCGGTCCAATGTCTGACACCGTTTCACGAAGGACAAAGACCCAAAGTGTGTCGTGCTCACGTGTTCTTCGGCGCACATGCTCGTACGTGTAAACCATGGTGTCAGTGGCCATCCAGGTCTGCTAACCTCAGAGTGCAGCCCTCGTCGCGCTCGGCCTCACCTGCTCGCGAACCACCCTCGCCTCAGGGAAACTAGAGGGGCAGGCCGTTAAAAAGTGGCAGCCCTTGGCCTGCCACTTTTTCGGGTTGCAGCCCAGGCTGGTTCACGGCCACTGAGATTTGTTGTCGACACAGGTGCTGGGGTTTCACTGATCCCACAGGATTGTGTGAATGGTATCCTGATCCAGCCCACTGCCGTCTCCATCACTACCGCTAGTGGCCAGCAGCTTCGTGTGTACGGAGAGGCTGCTCTTGATGTTGTCCTTCCTGACCTGAGACGCCAGTTCACGTGGACGTTTGTTATCGCTGAGGTGACAGAGCCACTGCTGGGTAACGACTTCCTGTCATACCATTCGTTGATTGTCGACTGTGGTGCATAGGTCCTCCGAGATGCAACCACATCCCTCTCTGTTCTTGGAGTCCAGATGACCGAACCTGCGGTCAACCTGGTGGTCAACGACCTCTCTGCTCTTCCCGAGATAGTGCAACCTATCCTGCGTGATCACTCTTCTGTTTTGGAACCGTGCCAACCAGGTAACATGTTCAATGACTCATCTCTCACCTCCACCCACAGCATCGACACTGGTAGCACCCCGCCGACCTTTGCTAGTCCGCGGCGGCTTCTACTTGACAAGCTGCAGGCTGCCAAACAGTCGTTTGATGTTCTGTTGAAGACGGGAGTCATTCGCCCGTCCAGGTCTCCCTGGGCCTCCCCGATCCACTTGGTTCCCAAACGTGACCCCGGTGAGTGGAGAGTCACTGGTGACTATCGTGCTCTGAACGCAGTGACCAGACCAGATAGATATCCTCTCCCCCACATCCAGAGTCTGTCCACCAAACTGCATGGTATGACTTGTTTCAGCAAAGTGGACCTGCTTCGAGCCTACCACCAAATCCCCATGAACCCTGCTGATGTGGAGAAAACCGCAATCACCACGCCTTTTGGGCTGTTCGAGCACGTGTTCATGCCCCTAGGTCTGCGCAACTCTGGCGCCACGTTCCAGCGTGTGATGGATGGAATCTTCAGAGATGTCCCCTGCGTGTTCATCTATCTGGATGACATTCTGGTGTTTTCCGAGAACGAGGCGCAGCACGTCGCTGACCTGCGACTTGTGTTCAGCAAGCTGGCTGAGCACAAACTCCGGATCTCCCTCAACAAGTGTGAGTTCATGCAAACGTCACTCGTGTTCCTCGGGCACCAGGTGTCCGAGAGGGGGCTCAGCCCTCCCCAGGCCAGAGTAGCGGAGGTTATTGACCTGCCCAGACCCCCTGACTCAGCGGCTCTGCGCCGCTATCTCGGCCTCCTCGGTTTCTACCGGCGCATGATCCCTCGCTTCGCTGATGTGGTGTACCCCCTCACTGAACTGATTCGTCTGAACCCAAAGAGTAAGGAGCTGCTTTGGGACGAGCAGCAGTCCCAAGCGTTCAGCGACAGTAAGGCAGCGCTGGCCGGGGCCTGTCCGCTGTCTCACCCACTACCACAGTGCCATGCATATGAGTTGGTGACCGATGCCTCACAGGTCGCTGTCGGAGCTGTCCTTCACCAGATCGTCGATGGAGAGTCGATTCCTGTCGGATTTTTCTCCAGGAAACTCAGCCAGCCACAGCAGAGATACGCAGCCTACGACAGAGAGCTCCTCGCAGCTTACCTGGCCACGTTACACTTCCGTGACGTCATCGAGGGTCGGCGAGTCACTCTCCTCACCGACCACAAACCCCTCGTGAGTGCGTTTCGCAGTCAACACGTGGCGAAGTCTGATCGTCAGCAGCGCCACTGGTCGGTGATTACCGAGTATGGCATGGATGTGCGGTACATCCGTGGCCGTGATAACGTTGTCGCCGACTGTCTCAGTCGCCCTGTCCTCGCTGTGTCCCTCGACTCGTGTGACCTCCACTTTATCGCAGAACAGCAGGAGCAGGATGAGGAGACCTCCCGTCTGCGAGACTCCATCGAGCCAGTATCCCTCGCAGATGGTGTGACGGTCCTCTGTGACATGACGACCCCTCAGCCACGGCCGTTCGTACCTGAGGCGTGCCGCCGCTCAGTCTTCGGCAGGTTTCACAACCTGTCTCACCCCGGTCGTAAAGCCACAACTCGCTTGTTGACTTCTCGGTACTTTTGGCCTTCTATACGCAGGGATATTCATCACTGGGTGCGTGAGTGTCTGTCTTGCCAGGAGGCAAAAGTCCACCGCCACACGAGGTCCGCTCCGGGATCATTTGACGTGCCTTCTGCGCGTTTTGAAACGGTACACATGGATATCGTTGGACCCCTACCCCCGTCTGTACCTCATGGTCAACCGTTCACTTCTCCATTTCGTTATTTGTTAACCTGCATCGATCGTGCCACCCGCTGGGTAGAAGCTACGCCCTTAGTTAATATTACTGCAGAAAGTGTCGCTTCCGCGTTTTTGGAGATATGGGTCTCGAGATTTGGAGTTCCCCTGTATGTGGTCACTGACAGGGGTGCTCAGTTTGAATCAGAGTTATTTCAACATTTGTCAGTAATGGTTGGATTTCATCGCTTGCGAACCACATCTTATCACCCTACATGTAACGGCATGGTTGAAAGATTTCATCGTACACTGAAGGCAGCTATTCGTTCTCGCAAACAGGAGTGGCTGCGCGCACTGCCTGTCGTTCTGCTTGGCATTCGCGCCATGCCGAACGAGTCTGGTTTTTCCCCTTTTACAGCCGTCACGGGAACACAGCTGCTGTTCCCGCAGTGTTCTGCCGCACGGACAAGCGGCACTTCTGGGAAGAAGTTCATCCGCGAGCTGGCTCACCACATGTCGGAGATTGATTTCGTTTCCCTATCGCGCGGTCATCATCATGCCAGTGTACCATCATCTTTCGTTCCCGCCGACCTGACCACCTGTACTCATGTGTGGTTGCGCGTTGACCGCGTACGCCGCCCCCTGGAGGCCCCTTACCGCGGGCCCCTGAAGGTTGTCCGTCGGACTCAGAAAGTTTTTGTTTTGGAGCTCCCTTCAGGTGATCACGACACTGTCAGTATTGACCGCCTGAAGCCTGTGTGTATGCCCGTGCCCCTTGACCAGGACTGTTCCAGGGGAGCGCAATACCCCGCGACCTCAGTGTCGAGACCTGAGGAGGAGCGAGCGCGCCGGACACCTCCGCCTACTGAGCGCGGGTCTCCGGGCGCTGGGGCGCCGCCGGGGCCGACCTCTGGCGGCGACTGCCGGCCGCCCTCTCGCGGCGACCCGCCGCATCTCGCCGCGTCTCCGGCTGCTGGGGCGCCTGACCCACAGCTGCTGTGTCGCGGCGACTCGCCGCATCTCGCCGCGTCTCCGGCTGCTGGGGCGCCTGACCCACAGCTGCTGTGTCACGGCGACCCGCCGCATCTCGCCGCGTCTCCGGCTGCTGAGGCTCCTGACCCACAGCTGCCGTGTCACGGCGACCAGCCGCTGCTGCCGTCGTGTCGCGGCGATCCGCGGCTGCCCAGTGACAGTGATGGGACGACTGACCCAGTGACAGTGACCCCTCCCAGTGGTGATGGTCCGAGCCGACCTGCAGTGTCAGGGCAGTCGCCGGAGCCGGTGGTACGGACGCGCTTCGGCCGCGTCGTGAGATTTCGACGCCGGCCTGACTTCATGTATTATTAGTGTGATGTATTTTTTTCTTTTCTTATGTGTTCTGTACGCTCCGCTCTGGGATGGAAAGTCATGTGGTGCTTCGGCTTATCTTTATTTTGCAGCGTTTTACCCATCTCATCAGTTATAGTATTCCCGCGTCATATTTGTCGCCGGAACGTTCTAGAACGTAAATAATTCGTATTATTTCATATTATTAATATGTTATTGGTTAACCAGATTCATCTGCAATTTGTTTTCCGTCTTCATATTTCTCTTGTAACTCATCGTACCTGATTTTCCTATAATCAGTTTCTGTATTCGTAACTTCAATTTATATTTAGAACATAGTCGATTACAGACACGGCAACGTGGCATTCTGCCCACTCTCGCTCTGCTCTCGCACCAACCGGTTGGTTCATTCGTCGCTCGTCTCAAATATTATTACTTTGCTCTTCAAACTTAACGTAACATATTTATCACCATCTACTTACATTCACACATTATGTAGCTGTCCACTTTTCTGATCTTCGTCATACTGCCTGGGTATTTAGTTGTCGATTCGATTGTTGTATCATGTACCCGCTGCTCTCGCTCGGGCATGATTCATTTGTTCTGTTCTTGGGTTTTGATACCTGGAATTAATACAACTGTGGGCGTGCATCAATTCGGTTTTCTTCCTCCAATGCTTCTCACCCCACACCGATTGAACATTTTGGGCAGAATTTTTGTTGCGGGCCGCCACTGCGATCGATCCGATCGCAGTGGCGGCGGATCGTATTTTCGGATGGGGGGGGAGCAAAGAAACACAGGGGGTCCCCTCGACCAAAAATGCCCCTCCCACGGCGAAAGCCCCCCCCCCCCCCCCATTTTTGGCGCGAAATGGTATCTCCTCAGATTTAGGCCACTCTATTTTGTAGGTCCCCTAAATGGTCGCAAAAAAACGTCGGGCAGGCCCCTGTTGAAGTCACAGGCCTTCTCAGGGCCCACTCAGGCCTATCGAGGGTCCCCTCAGGCCGACCAAGGGACTTCTGTCGGCCTTAGAAGGCCCCTCAGGCTGGCTGGGGCACATCGTGGCCCTGGGTCATTGTTTCGGTCAAAGAAATCGAACCAACTTCTTTGAGGGCCTCTCTTACAAATGTATGGGGGCAAAATCATTTGTTTCCCCCCCCCCCCCTCCCCAACTTCTTGAGTGGGGGGCAGCATCAAACCTCCCCCCTCCCTTCTTTATCCGCCACCACTGGTGGGGGGCAACTTGACCAAGAGGGTAGTCGATGTTCGTGACTGCAGGGGGTAGCCGTTTTTTTACGAGCAGTAAATATGATGCATGCGATAGCAGTGTATCATATTGCTTTGTGTCTCGTGCGGACTACAAAAAATGTTCTTGAACTAAAAATAGGCAGAATTTTGCGAGGGGCGAAATTTGCGCCGCTTAGCGGCGCGGATTTGTTTTGCTTTATTTTTCGTCTGTATAATAAGGCCCTCAAAATTTTGATTATTTGAATTTAATTCATTCGAAAATTCAATTCAGCCGAAGGCTAAGAAAATGTGTCACAAAAGCTGCCCCTAAATTTAACTAACAATGGTATTTACGCAACATGGACACCCACACAACTATTATTGCGCCGCGAAGCGGTGACAAAATTTTAGGTTTTGAGCGGGCTGGAGAACGCATTTTTTCTATTCGAACCAGGATGCAGGGTGAAAACGAGGAAACATGTCTGGAGCATAAGGTGGGGTCAAAGGACATGTTTCCCCCATTTAAGGCCAAAGGTGGGCCTATGGCCCCATGCCCTCCCCCTCTGGGGCCGCCAGTGTGTACAGTCTATATTCGACCCTTTTGTACTGGAAAAAAACTGAATTATTTGCGCCGCGTAGCGGCGCGGATTTTTTTGGCTTTATTTTTTGTCTGGATAACAAGGCCCTCAAAAATTGGATTATTTTGATTTAATTCATTCAAAAATTCAATTCAGCCCAAGGCTACTAATGCCGCCACTCAATGAGATTCTTCCACCGGAAAGATCGAAGGAATTTCGCCCCAGTGGCACACAAATGTGATATTTTCGACTTTTTTTGCTGAATTATAACAGCTTGGGTGCAGTTGCTTACCAGTTTCAAATAAGTTTCATGGATTTCCAACCATGAACCACAGTCCACATGATAAAAAAAGTCCAAACGGCGGGCACTATGGTTTCGTTCGTGACAAAAAATAACGATAGTCACAAACATCCTGACATCGAGGATTTATCAGGATGCGCGTATGTAATATGCGTCGCGAAGCGGCGCGTTTTTTGTCTCTAAATTGTACACCATTTCGCACAAAATAGGTGAGTTTCAGAAATTTGATGGGGCACTAGGGCATTGGTGCCCCGCCTCCCCTTCCTGGATTCAAGGGTGCCCGGTGCCCCCGGCGGATGCCCCCTTTTTTTTTTGGGGGGGGGGGGGCAAATCCAGTGGCGTATTTCCAAAAAGTTGTTGAGCGGGGGGGGAGGGATAGCAGGCCGTCAGCCGTCAGCGAGAAAGTTTTTTGACAGGGGGAGGGGGTGGGGGGGGGGGGGGGGGGCGGGGAGGCAGGAGCGGAGCCGATAATTTTAGAGTGGGGGTCGACTATAATGACGAAACAAATGTAGCCTATTTTTATGCGTGTATTTGTATGCCTTTGCAGCAATTTGTAATGTGGTTTTCATGTTATAGTAGATACTTGTTATTTAGCGCAGCCAAGCGTCGCGAAATTGTACGGTTTGCTTGATACAACCCATAAATATGGGCGATGGGCCTTGTAGAGGATAAGAAGCTAAAAATTCCATTCATTCAATTCACCGTTACAACGAACCGAAGACCATGACGATGGCCGCCGACGTGACCACCGATCATTTTTGAAAAACAAAATATTAATTTTAGGTCGTGGAAAACGACATTTTAATATTGGAACCAGACCGTGAGTGGAGCCAAGCCTCAGGTAACCCCTATTCCTGGTTGCACATCTCGGTATGATGCAAAATATTGAAATTAAGGTAGTTTTTCATATGCATATTCCTCGGATAGTCAATTACGAAGACGATGACCGGTGGCAGTCAGCGCTCAATAGTGCATATGATAATAATAACTGTATACATATTTACCGAACTGTAACAAACAACTGGTAACAGTGCAAATGGTTTGGAAGAAGCAAGAGCCAGAACGACTTTTCCGCACACAAATGGTCCCTGTCGATCTGGAGGAGCCTGGGGCGAGATGGCTTGGGGAGACGGTCCTTGCCTGGTCCCACTTTTAGCTCTTCGGTCCAGCAAGTTGGGCACCGCTGGATCAGCTTCCGGGTGCCGATGTCCGCGTTTTTGCGTTCGCGTCGCCTTTTTTCGGAACTCGGCAGACTAGCTAAACATGTAACCCGCTTGAAAGTGAATATTGTATGAAAGGAGTGGTCCATAGGCTAGCAATTAGGTACCGCCAAGGAGAGCCTCTGTCAGACACTTACGGAATTATTTTCCCATTTTACAAATGTGTATATGCAATTGCGAATGTTGTGTCATGCCGCGAAACGGCGTGAAATTTTCAAGTTTTTAACTGGATAGCTGGATTTTGATTCCTACAAAGGCAATTTTTAGACTGTACGTCCGACCGTTGGGGGGGGGGGGGCAAATCATAGTTTCAGGACCTTTGAAGGGGCCATAGCCCCTTGTCCCCCCTGGATCATCTGCTCCCCCCCCCCCTGTTCCACCGCCTATGGAAGCAGATCCCGACTCCCTCAGGGCGGCCTCATGCGGCCAGAGTGCCCCGTCAGGCGGCCAGGGTGCCCCCTCAGGCGGTCAGAGTGCCCCCTCAGGTGGTCAGAGTGCCCCCTCAAGCGGTCAGAGTGCCCCCTCAGTCGGCCAGAGTGCCCCCTCAGGCGGCCAGTACCCCTCAGGTTGCCAGAGTGCCCCTGGGGCTGCCAAAGTGCCCCCTCAGACGGCCAAAGTGCCCCCTCAGGCGGACAGAGTGACCCTCAGGCGGCCAGAGTGCCCACTCAGGCGGCCAGAGTGCCCCCCTCAGGCTGCCAATGTGCCCCTCAGGCGGCCAGAGTGCCCCCCTCAGGTGGCCAGAGTACCCCCTCAGGTGGCCAGAGTGCCCCCTCAGGCGGTTAGAGTGCCTCCTCAGGCGGCCAGTGCTCCCTCAGGCGGCCAGAGTGCCACCTCAATCTGCCACAGTGCCCCCTCAGGCAGACAGAGTGCCCCTCAGGCGGACAGAGTGCCCCTCAGGTGGCCAGAGTGCCCCGCCAGGCGGCCAGAGGGCCCACTCAGGCGGTCAGAGTGCCCACTCAGGCCTTGCGTTTGGTTGTTTGACTACTACTTTTTAAAATTTGTAAGAGAGGGCCCCTCTTACAAATTTATGGGGGGAGGCAAAAATCATATGTCCCCCCCCCCCCCCCCCAACTTCTTGAGGGGGGGCAGCTGCCCCCCTTATCCGCCGCCCCTGGCAGTAGTCAAGGACGACCCCAACAAGATGACGCCCGCTACCTCAGAAAAGATCCTGGTAAAAAAACAACTCCAAAACGTCATGGCTGACAATAATCGTACAATACACTCGGCAACAGCAGCTGATGAGCGAGGTGTTGGAGCGGGCGGCAGTGTTTCCGAGTCTGCGGGGGGTTCCAGGCGCGATCCAGGATTTCGGTCAGGGCGGGGGGCGCCACATACAAAAAGTTGCGCCCTATGGACGGCGCTTGGCGGGCGCGACACGGGCGCGACACGGGCTCAGGGGTGGTGGGGTAGCGGGCGCGCGCCCTATCACCCCCCCCCCTAGATCCGCGCCCATCAATTTTGGGACACCCTGTATATACCTACTAGCTGGGGTACCCGGCGTTGCCCGGGGAATTCAGTACCTGGCGGTGTATTGGGAGCCACCCAGGTGGCTTACAACCCATAAGCTAGACTTGACAAAATACACGCTACCGGCTGTTCTTTAATTGGAGCATTGCAACCAAGGCCACAGTCATGAATATAATTTTAGAGTGTTCTAGATTTAGATTTATCTCTCACTATGCCATCAACTGATCATGGCCCCTGGTACTAAACCAAGGCTACAGTCGTTAATCTAATTTGAGTCCACTCTGTCAGTCAATACTGCAGTAATTAGTGCTCTAAATATATATTTCTCTTGCCCCACTATGCCACCAAGGTCCGTCTGGCAATTCCATACTAACACATGATGATGACAATTGGGGTTTATGGTTGTACCCAGTACCCATATGGTTGACAATTTGAGCATCAAAATGCATTGAAATGCATTGAAACCAAGGTCACAGTCGTGAATATAATTGTAGTGCACTCTGTCAGTCAATGCTGCAGTAATTAGTGTTCTAATATATATTTCTTGCCCCACTATGCCACCAAGGTCCGGACTGGCAATTTCATACTAACACATGATGATGACAATTGGGGGTGTATGGTTGTACCCAGTACCAACTGCATTGGACATATGACCCGCTCTAACCCAAAGCTTGGATAAGAACATTGTATGTCATGCTATCAGAAGGTCACTGGCGGATCCAGCCACCCAATATGGGGGGGGGGGGGGTTAATTTCACTGGGGCCTTCCAGGCCCCAGGAGCCTATATATGACCTAAAGGGTACCCCATTTTTCCTTTTGCGGACCTAGGTTATATTTTTCGCTATACTATTCTTAAGTGCAGGGACGTGTCAATTAAGCGTAAAAATAAAATTGATGGATATTTGTCTCCAAATATCTCAAATTTTGTCATTGTACATGCTACTTTATATACAAATAAGTTATTCGCTAATAACTTTTGACTTAATAAAGCTAGAAGGGCATGGTAAACGTCATTTTGTTGTTATCATCAAGACATGTTGAATGATGTGCAGTTTGACCTTTTCCTGACATTTAATGACCTTGTCCTAAGGTCAAGGTTACGCGTAAGGAAGGTCACCTTTCCAAATTTGACCTACACGGCGATGTTATATATCTTTGAACTTGTCTTGAAGATAGGAACGCATTGGTATTAAAATAATTTGCGCGATCGTTGATGATTATAAAGCAAAGTGAGACATTCTCGGGCTTTCTTTACACCGAGAAGAAAGTTATGAAGTTACTATTCGACATGCAAATTAAAATGAAATCAAAAGTTGACATGACGATCAGGCGTTATTTAAGCACAATCGAATTCCTCGCAACAAGACAAGCTTTAAGATATATAGCATCCCCACATAGGCCACAATTGGAAACGAACCTTGAATCTTGACATTGACCTTAGGTGAAGGTCACCAAATGTTAGAAAGAGGTCATACTGCATATCATTCAACGCGTCTTGGCGAAAATAACAAAATGGTGTCCATTTTACCTTTTTATCTTTATTCAGTCAAACGTTA